>SKCR01042965.1:0-32028 GCA_019454045.1 Zanthoxylum bungeanum
TTAGGCATGATTTAATTGAATTGGATGTTTAAGTATGCTTGAATGAGGTTGAATTGAAGTTGTGCATGATCAATTTCAAGAAAATTGGATTGGATCAATTTTCCCCAATTCTTTAGGTTGAACATGAAACTTGTAATTGGGTAAAATGTGTTTAAGCATGTTTTAATTGAATTGGATGTTTAAGTATGCTTAGAACATGTTTAATTGAGATTGTGTGTGATCAATTTCATGAAATTGGATTGGATTCAATTTTCCCCAAATTTAAGGCTTGGCCGAAAATTGCATAACCCTAATGTCTTGGTAATTTTGTTTTGTTTGATCATTGGATGACTTAAAACAATTGGTTAATGTTGTTTTGAAGTTCAATTGGATTGAATTTTGATTTAGAACATTTTTTTCCCTTTTAAAGTGGCTTGGCCGAATTCTAAGGAACATGAAATTCTTTGTGATTTTTTGTTTTAATTCATTGGATGAATTGAATTGATTTGGGAAATTAAGATTGTGGACTCAATTGGATTGAAACCGAATCGAATTGAAAAACCTCTAATTGCCGAGACTTGAAAGCATGTTTATTGGGTTTGATTTTAATTGATTTGTGTTGGACACTATTTGGTTGTTAAAGTGCATGATTAATTAGGCTAATTGATATTTTAGAAATGTTAATTGGGTAATTGATTGTGTATTACACTTAGGTTAATTAATTGTGAAATTTGGAATTTTATAAGTTAATTAATTTGGGCTTGATTTTGGAAATTGGGCTTGTTGGGTTGTAATTGGGCTTTTGGGCTTTGTTGTAACAAGTTGGGTTTAGGCAAAATTGGTTGGATCCAATTAGGCCCAAAACCGAATCCAAAAGGTCCAATTATGACTTAATGGACCTTAATTATTTAATTGGGCCTAATGGGCCAAAATTAATTTAAAGGCTTATGGGGTAACTCCCGGATTGGATTTTGGTTGTTCGATTTGACCCGAGTTGACCAAAAGTCCACGCCTATAGAAATTAATTAAAAGCCCATTGACTTTAATTAAATAAAACATTAGATGTTAATCGGGCTTTGAGACCCGTTGCGATTAAATTTGGAATTTAAGTCGTAAAGGTTCGTTAATAAAGGTGTAATACATAATTTGGAATTAAATAATGAATTAGAATTAAATACGTATTAAATTGGATTTAATTATGTAATTTAATTTAATTCGTAGAAATTGTACTTTGAGTACGTGTTTGCAATACGAGTTTGACTCGAACAAAATCAAATCTTTGTTTGAACATTGGATGATCACTAATAATCAAGATTAATTAATTTGATTGATTGATTGATAACATGCTTGTATGAATACATGGTTATGATGTTTGAATAATATATATCACCTTCGCATGTCTCTCGGAGTACTAGCTCTCATGATTTTTGCCACAAAAATCAAGCATTTTGCTTCCCATTTCCTTCTTGGCTCTCGGCAGTGGACTGCCAAACCAGTGAAGAAATGCCCTTGTTGGGCATGAGATGAAGAGGGAAAAATTGGCTCCAAATTCGTGATCCAAAAGAGAGAGAAGGAATTGTGTATTAGCTTATTTGATTTCCAAAATCAAAAATAAACATATACAAAAAAAAAATTGTGTAAAAGCTTTCCAAAAGTCAACACACAAATTTTGGCTCCAAAATAGCATTAAATGCTTGCCATCAACTTCCATCAACTCACATCAATCAATCAATCAATTGTCACATCACTCAAAGTGACATGTGATTTGACGCTTTATGTGACTAATGATTTGACGCTTGATTTGACTTGCGTGCCGCACTCGAATTCGAAATGCGAATGCGCTCGCAAACAATCCCAGGCTCGGGTTCGCTAATTCCAAATTAACGAATTTTCCGTTGCGACGTAATTAAATGATTATGCCTAGCGAAATTACCATTCACGTCGCTAATGAATTAATTCTAAATTAACTCAATCGCCCGAATTAAAATCTAATTTTAATTCCGCGTCAAAATCCAATTTCGTATAATATATCGAATATATTATTTAATCGATTAATTCCAAATTAATCGTTATCTCTCTTTAAATGATATTTTATCCCAGATAAAATATCTCCGCAATTAATCGCAGATTAATTTTCTCTCTCATCTAATTAATCCCAGATTAATTAAAATGCGAGTCATACGTCATAGGTGAATCTTCGGGAAGCGACCCATGAGATCCCCGGATATGTTGGCAGTAAATTCGGTTGTCGGACTATCCGAACTCGTAAGTACCTAGTACTACGTTTATACCGATTTACAAGACAAGGTTGGCTTATAGCAAAGCGCCATGCCTACCCAATTCTCCAGAAATATCCTTACAGTAATATAGGATCTATATCAGACGTAGTATACGTGGTATTGTGTATATCGATCCAGTATTGGATGTCACGTGCTAGGCCTGGGGCTGGAATTGTGTCTGCCTCGTACGAAGCACATGTCGGATGTCTGGTAACTAGTCTCTATAATCGGATAAACATGACCTTGTCATTTTATCCCGATGACTGCAGTACTTAAGAAAACCAGTACCATATCCTACGTGACTATCATCTCTATATGACTGGAGTGACACTTCCGTCTCCAACACACTATGATTCTTGATATACCCAGAAGAGGCGTACACAGAAACCGTTTAAAGCCCTGGACGACCAAAACCAAAGTATATTGATTGTCGTAAGTATTAGCGGTGCAAGTCTCAGGTTAAGACCAAATACACCTACCCTGATTTCGGACTTCCATAGACACATGGTCATACTACCAATGGAATTCCGAGGGGGTCTATCCAGAGCGAAGCTGTTTCCCGTACCATCGGTAAAACACAACCTCCTATTACACTTGCATGAGTATCCTATACCCAAATATATGAGAACTATGCCGTTGTGCCCTCACAACGCGCACAAGTGTAATACTAGTCTTTTACGCATTTATCGATGTCCAATCTCGATAATACTCTGACTATGGATATCCAATGATTTATCCTTCATGGACTGATACTGTCTCATATCATTCTCAATCCAGGAACAAATCATAGGGACCTCCTATCATTTATATATCTAGGTGATCTAATCACAAATGATAAGAGAGCAATCTCCTTTGTCACATAGTTAATTTGTACAACAACACCATGATCTGTACAAATAGTGACGCTATGGGTCATAATTGTCCAACATTTTCTTCATTCATTTTGATTTCAATCCAATTAAATCACAAATCAATTTATCCAATCATTTTAAACACATCTAATGGTCTAAAATCAAAATCACCATGACATTAGGGTTCATGCTTACATTCGGCCAAGCCTATCAATTTTGGGAAAATTAATCCAATTAATTTTTTATAAAATTGATCATGCATAACTCTAAGTTAACATTATCTAAGCATACTCAAACAAATAATTTGATTAAATCATGCTCAAATCAAAAATACCCAAATTTTAGATTAAGAACCCTAATTATATTTCATGCTAAAATAGGCTCTGATACCATTGTAGGGTTCTAATGAACAAACCAAGATCATATTAAGCATAAAATCATGTGAATACGAAATGAAGTATAACGGAAATATACTTACAAAGATCAGTTGGATGTAGGTGTAGAGTTCAAAATTCTTGCTTCCTTTGAAGTTGCTCTAAGCTCCTCCAATGTTCAGTGTCAAGCTCCAAGCTTTGAAGAAAGGATTCCAAACTATATGGAATGTTTCCCTATCACCTTTATATTATTCTTTGATGTGCTAGCAATGGGGATTTTGCAACAAAATTCCCCTTGTTCCTTCTTGTAACTCTCGGTAATTGAGAGAATAAAGAGAGAGAGAGGGTTTCGGTTTTGTGAGAGAATTGGGAGAGAGAGAGAATGATTTTGTGTAATATGTTTTACTTGTTTTTGATTTTCCAAAATCAAAAGACATATACGAAAATCAAAGTTTAGTAAAAGTCACTCACAAATCAAACTTGAGTATTGAACAAGCAACCATCAAATTCTTCACTAACTTCCATCACTAAAAAAGGCAAAGGATTGACAAATGATGTGACTTGATGTGACTTGTGGGCCTCACTTTAATTCAAAATCCAAGTGGGCCCGCAAACACATTCCGGGCTCGGATTCGTTAATTCCGAATTAACAAATTTTCCATTGCTACTTAATAAAATCAAATTTAATTAAATAATCATGCCTCACAAAATTATTATTAAAGTCGCTCGCGAATTAATTCTAAATTAATTCGTTCACCCGAATTAAAATCCAATTTTAATTCCGTTATGAAATCTAATTTCATTTAATATATCGAATATATTATTTTATCGATTAATTTGAATTAATCGTTCTCTCTCTTCTAATAGAATTTTATCCCAGATAAAATCTCGCTGTAATTAATCCTAGATTAATTTTCTCTCTCTTCTAATTAATCCTAGATTAATTATGTTCGAGTCATACTTCATCGGTGAATCTTCGGGAAGCGACCCATGAGATCCCTGGATATGTTGGCAGTAAATCCGGTCGTCGGACTATCTGAACACGTGTGTACCCCGTACCACGTTTTTACCGATTTATAAGACATGGTTGGCTTCTAGCAAAGCGCCGTGCCTACCCAATTCTCTAGAAATATTCTTTAAGGAATATATAATCTATAACAGGCATAGTATACATAGTATTGCATGTTGCGATCCAATATCTGATGTCACATGCAAGGCCTGGGGCTGGAATAGTGTTTGCCCAATACGAAGCATATATCGGATCACAAGCAACTAGTCTTTATAATCGGATAATCATGACCTTGTCATATTATCTCGATAGTTGCAACATAATAGAGAACCAGTTCTGTATCCCTGCGTGATCATCATCTTCATATGACTGAAGTGATACTTCTGTCTTGACATCACACCCAATACACTACGATTCTCAATAAACCTAGAAGAGGCATACACAGAACCTGTTAAAGTCCCAGACGATCAAAACCAAAGCGTATTGATTGTCGCAAGTACTAGCGATGCAAGTCTCAGTTTAAGACCAAATACACATACCCTGAATCGGATTCCAATAGACACATAGTCATACTACCAATGAGATTCCGAGGGGTCTATCCAGAGCGAAGCTGTTTCCGTACCATCGGTAAACACAACCTCCTATCACACTTGCATAACTATCGAATACTTAAATATATGAGAACTACGCTGTTATGCTTCCGTAACATGCACAAGTGCAATACTAGTCTATTCCGCATTATCAATGTCTAGTCTCGATAATAATACGACTAGGGATATTTAATGATTAAACCTTTGTGGATTGATATTGTCTCATATCTTATTAATCTGGAACTAATAATAAGGACTTTTATCATTTATATATTCGAGTAATCAAATTACAAAATGATAAAATAGCAATTTCCATTGTCACACAGTTAATTTGTACAAAAACCACAATGTCTTTTACAAATAGTGACGCTATGGGTCATAATTGTCCAACAATCTCCCACTTGGCCTATAGCCAGTCACTCAAGAATCTAACACATGAACTATGTACATGTCGCTCAAACTTTTACTGAGGAATAGCTTTCGTCAGCGGATCTGTAATGTTGTCCTCTGATGCGACCTTCTCGATCTTCACATCGCCACGGTGTATGATCTCACGAATCAGATGGAAACGTCGAAGAATATGCTTGGATCGTTGATGAGACCGCGGTTCCTTAGCCTGCGCTATAGCCCCGTTATTGTCACAATACAATGGAACGGGCTCAGCTGCTAACGGAACTACTCCTAATCAGAATAAAGGCTGCTTCTCCCAGATCTTTCATGGAGAATTTTAATGAAAGCCAAGCTTTCACCGATTGTAGCATGGGAATTTCATTGCCAATAAGCAATACATCATCAACGTAAAGGACAATGAATGTCGACCTTCTTATATACACAAGGATCGTCCTCGTTTTGAATGAAATCATATTCTTTTATGATCTCATCAAAACATTGGTTCCAAGAACGCGATATTTGCTTCAATCCATAAATGGATCGATTTAACTTGCAAACCTTGTTCGCATATTTTGGTACGACAAAACCATCAGGCTGTTTCATATAAACATCCTCCAAAAGTTTTCTGTTAAGGAAAGCGGTTTTGACGTCCATCTGTCATATTTCGTAATCGAAATATGCATCAATAGCAAGCACAATCCGAATGGATTTAATCATGGCAACAGGTGAAAAAGTTCATCGTAATCGACACCATGTCGTTGACGATACCCCTTCGCTACAAGCCTAGCTTTGTACGTTTGTATATTGCCATCCATGTCGATCTTCTTCTTGAAGACCCATTTGCAACCAGTAGGCTTTACGCCTTCTGGTGCATCACCAGTGTCCAAACTTGGTTGGTATACATGGAATCCATTTCGGACTTCATGGCATCTTGCCATAAACCGGAGTCGATACCTTGTATCGCTTCCTCATACGTAGTCGGTTCGTCTTCCTCAATAAGATTAATATCCACGTGAGGTGATATCAGAAACCCATACCTCTTAGGTTGTTTTCTGATTCTCTCTGATCTTCGCGGTTCTTGTGTATTCGAAGATTGTGGTACAGTCTCATCCCTGATGAACTGTTCGTGTTCCGTTAAGGATTCTGTGCCAGGAACAGTATCACTCTGATTTTCATCGAGTTCTACTTTCTTCCCACTAACCACTGCATTAATGAATTCATTCTCAAGGAAAACCGCATGTAGAACAACAAATACTTTGTTCTCTTGTGGGTTGTAGAAGTAATATCCTTTGGTTTCCCTAGGATACCCTACAAATAGATTTGGGTTCAAGTTTGGTACCATCCAAACGTTTAACGTATGCCCAACAACCCCAAATCTTCAGGAATGAGAAACCGGGTTTCTTTCCTGTCCATATCTCATACGGAGTCTGTTGAACAGACTTTGACGGAACCTTATTAAAAATAAGTATTGCACTGTTCAATGCATATCCCCAGAAGGAAATAGGTAGCTCTGTGCGACTCATCATCGACCTTACCATGTCTAACAAAGTTCGGTTTCTCTATTCGGACACACCGTTTAATTACGGTGTTCCGGGAGGAGTCTACTGTGAAAGAATACCATACTCTTTCAAGTAATCAAGAAACTCATTGCTTAAGTATTCTCCACCACGGTCCGACCGTAATGTTTTAATACTTTTGCCGGTCTGTTTTTCTACTTCGTGTCGAAACTCTTTGAATTTCTCAAAGGTTTCTGACTTGTGTCTCATAAGATACACATAACCATAACGCGATGTATCATCCATAAAGGTTACGAAGTATTCATATCCACCTCTAGCCTGGCTAGACATGGGCCCACATACGTCACTATGAACGAGGGCTAATAGTTCGATAGCACGTGCACCTTTACCGCTAAAAGGTGTTTTAGGCATTTTGCCTAATAAACAAGATTCGCAGATGTCATATGAATTTGAATCAAATCCGTCCAAGTACCCACCCTTTGAAAGTGTGGATATGGGAGTCTTGTTAATGTGTCCCAGACGACAATGCCACATATAAGTTTCATCTTTGTTACTTACTTTAAGCCTTTTGTTTGTTACATTATATGTTTGAGATTGATTTATATTCAAAATATAAAGACCATTATTCACATCAGCACTGCATATCTCCATATTATTTTTATACATAAAACACCCACTGTTTCTAAAAACAAAAGTATAGCCACATTGGGTCAATAAAGATACACATATAATATTCCTAGTCAAACTAGGTTCATAATAACAGTCTAAAAGATTAAGTACATGCCCCGATGGCAGTTCTAAAATATAAGTCCCAACGGCCAAAATGGCGACTCTAGTCCCATTTCCAACGCGGAGGTCAATCTCTCCTGAGGCCAGTCTCCTGCTAATCCACAGATCCTGCACATCAGTACATATAGGAGTACCACAACCAGAATCAAAAATCTAATTTTTAAAACTAGAAGTAGACATGTTTATTTCTATAACAAACATACCTGAAGCCGGTGCCTTGCCCACTTTGATTTCCTTCATGTGCGCCTTGTACTCACGGCAGTCACGCTTCTAGTGACCCTGTTTTCCACACTGCAGGCATACATCTTGGGATTTGTCCTTAGCCTTCCCAGAAGACTTTGATGATTTGGCCTTGCCCTTCTTCTTCTTCTTCTTCTTCTTCTTCTTCTTCTTCTTATTCTTTACACCTCCAATTGCCTTGGGCCAAGCCCTCAAGGACTGAGATGTTGAAGCAAAGTGTGCCTCACGCTTTTTGCCCTTCAATAGCTCTTTTTCTGCTTCACGCAACATTGCCATCAGCTCTCGAAGAGTATAGTATTGGTTCATCATATTGTAGTTCATGATGAACCCGCTCCAGCTGTCAGGAAGAGACTGCAAGATCAAATCTATATAAGTCTCAGCCTCAAAGGTTATGCCTAGCTGACCCAGCTGTTCAATGTCAGTAATCATCTGCGACACATGGTGTTCAACAGATGTACCCTCTGACATTCAAGAGCGAAAGAGCTTCTTCTGCAATTAATACATTTGCGATCTAAGGTTAGATCGATGAATGTCCTTTAATTTTGCCATCATAGTATAGGGATCCAATCCCTTGTTTTGGCGACGCAATTGAGGGGTCATCGCAGCGAGCATGACGGATTGAGCAGTTGAGTTGTCATCGCTATGAGTTTTCCAAAGCTCAAGCTCAAACGGCTGCTCATTTCTTGGCTTAGGCCTGAGAGGTCTCTCTATCGTATAGAGCATCCTCTCAGCCCCCAGGACAATCCTGAGGTTCAAATCCCAATCAGGAAAGTTCGCGCCATTAAAGACATTTTCGCCATGATAATGTCTCTAACCCCGATCTTTCCAGTCATCTTAATTGCAATAGTCAAACTATTGAATTAACGATATTTGGGTACAATCCAACTGTTACAAGAAAATTAATAAAATATTAGTCCAACTAATAAATATATAATTGACGAAATAATTTAAAAGCGCATAATGCCAAGTATTTGAACGAAATTGCAAATTCAATACTGGCCTCCCACTATTTTTCGGCGAGCGTCTAACCCTCTGTTGAGTAATCGGGAAACCTAGTTTCCTAGTGGGCTAGGATCCAGTTAAATAACACACAACCTTGACTTTGTCCAACAAGCTGTATGATATTTAACTAGGTAGATCTCTAAGTTCAATTGGATCTCATCCAATTCCTAGATCCGGTAGTTGGACCTCCAAGTCCGAAACATATATACAATATATATGCCAATATATCTAATATATTTTCCTAACCTTTTCCTCTGAATCAACTAAGCCTTGGCTTTGGCTCAACAAGCTTAATGATTCCAGTTAAGCGGGACCCATTGACTTTGAAAAGCTTCGTAATCGATGTCAATGAACAATAAGTGATCTTGACTTTGGCCAACAAATTACAACTTGGGCAAGACATACGATATGGAACAAAGCCTTCATGATTCAAACACATCCGCGATGGACAAAGGTTTTGACTTTGGCCAACAAACCAATGCAAATCTTGGATCTTGAGAATGAATCACTCAATGGAAGGAAAACGCTTAATATTTGTTGAGGGTTTTTCGCGTAATTGGCAACCAATTAATTATCTTTGATTAAGTCTCATCATACACCCTTAAACAGGCATTCTAAAAGCATAATAAGGCGCGATAAATAAATTAATAATGATATTCTGATGGATATCTCACAAATTGTTCCTAGAACAAATCACTCAATTTCCTCTCCCCGGCTAGCACTATTCTAACTTATACCCAATTGCATAATACAATAAAGAAACCTCATTACATTGAGGGGAATTGGTGAGAAGAGAATTACAAAGAATCGAGAGATAAAGGCTGGACACGCAGGTCCAATTTAATAAATTCTAAATTTATTACAACAATTTCCAAAATTGCCCTCACCCATCTAATATCCATCCGATAGACATTATTCATACATTACATCCATGTATTCACACAAAGCATGTTATTCAATCAATCTAATTCAATTAATTAATCTTTTGAATTAAGTGATCATCCAATGTTCAAACAACGATTTGATTTGCGCGAGTCCAACTCGTTTAAGAATAAGTACTCTAAGTGCGTATTTTTGAATTATATCTAACTGCAATTTTGAATCCGATTTAATTTGTATTCAATACTAATTCTTTATTTAATTCCAAATTAAATAATTACACTTTTAATGTGCCTTTTACGACTTAGATTCTAAATCTAATCTTAATGGGTCTCAAAGCCCAATTAACATCCAATGTCAATTTAATTAAAGTGCAATGGGCTTTCAATTAATTTATTAAGGCATGGACTTTGACAACCAAAGTCCAATAATGAATCACCTTTTGCCATAAAATTAATTTTGGCCCATTAGGCCCAATTAATTATTTAAAGGCCCATTTATTATATTTGGACTTAATGGAATTGTTTAGGCTCAATTTGGATCCAATCCAATTGTCCTAAACCAACTTGGCCCAACCAAGCCCATTAGGCCCAAATACAACAATTTTAGCCCAATTCCAAATTAAGCCTAAATTAATTAAATTCAAATATTCCAAATTTCACAATTTAATTAATTAAAGTGTATAGCCATAATTAATTATTTAAATTAACATTTCCAAAATACCAATTTACATAATTAATCATGCTTTATTATATTCAATTCATGTCGAACACAATTGAAACAAAATCAACTCATTACATGCCATGTACGTCACGGCATTATGGATTTTTCTTCATTAATTTTGATTTCAATCCAATTAAATCACAAATAAATTTATCCAATCATTTTAAACACATCTAATGGTCTAAAATCAAAATCACCATGACATTAGGGTTCATGCTTACATTCGGCCAAGCCAACCAATTTTGGGAAAATTAATCCAATTAATTTTTTTATAAAATTGATCATGCATAACTCTAAGTTAGCATTATCTAAACATACTCAAACAAACAATTTGATTAAATCATGCTCAAATAAAAAATACCCAAATTTTAGATTAAGAAACCTAATTATATTTCATGCTTAAATAGGCTCTGATACCATTGTAGGGTTCTAATGAACAAACCAAGATCATATTAAGCATAAAATCATATAAATACGAAATGAAGTATAACGGAAATATACTTACAAAGATCGGTTGGATGTAGGTGTAGAGTTCAAAATTTTTCCTTCCTTTGAAGTTGCTCTAAGCTCCTCCAATGTTGAGTGTAAAGCTCCAACCTTTGAAGAAAGGATTCCAAACTCTATGGAATATTTCCCTATCACCTTTGTATGATTCTTTGATGTGTTAGCAATGGAGATTTTGTAACAAAATTCCCCTTGTTCCTTCTTGTAACTCTCGGCAATTGAGAGAATAAAGAGAGAGAGAGGGTTTCAGTTTTGTGAGAGAATTGGGAGAGAGAGAGTGATTTTGTGTAATATGTTTTACTTGTTTTTGATTTTCCAAAATCAAAAGACATATACCAAAATCAAAGTTTGGTAAAAGTCACTCACAAATGAAGCTTGAGTGTTGAACAAGCAACCATCAAATTCTTCACCGACTTCCATCACCAAAAAGGCAAAGGATTGACTAGTGATGTGACTTGATGTGACTTGTGGGCCCCACTTTAATTCAAAATCCGAGTGGGCCCGCAAACATATTCCGGACTCGGGTTCGTTAATTGAATTTTCCGTTGCGACTTAATTAAATCAAATTTAATTAAATAATCATGCCTCGCAAAATTATTATTAAAGTCGCTCGCGAATTAATTCTAATTAATTCGTTCGCCCGAATTAAAATCCAATTTTAATTCCGTTATGAAATCTAATTTCATTTAATATATCAAATATATTATTTTATCGATTAATTCCGAATTAATCGTTCTCTCTCTTCTAATAGAATTTTATCCCAGATAAAATCTCCCCATAATTAATCCTAGATTAATTTTTATCTCTTCTAATTAATCCCAGATTAATTATGTTCGAGTCATACGTCATCGGTGAATCTTCGGGAAGCGACCCATGAGATCCCTGGATATGTTGGCAGTAAATTCGGTCGTCGGACTATCCGAACACGTGCGTACCTCGTACCATATTTTTACCGATTTATAAGACATGGTTGGCTTCTAGCAAAACGTCGTGCCTCCCAATTCTCCAGAAATATTCTTTAAGGAATATATAATCTATAACAGGCGTAGTATATGTAGTATTGCGTATTGCGATCCAGTATCTGATGTCACATGCAAGGCCTGAGGCTGGAATAGTGTCTGCCCCGTACGAAGCATATATCGAATCACAAGCAACTAGTCTCTATAATCGGATAATCATGACCTTGTCATATTATCCCGATAGTTGCAACATAATAGAGAACCAGTTCTGTATCCCTGCGTGATCATCATCTCCATATGACTGAAGTGATACTTCCGTCTTGACATCACACCCAATACACTACGATTCTCAATAAACCTAGAAGAGGCGTACACAGAACCTGTTAAAGTCCTGGACAACCAAAACCAAAGCGTATTGATTGCCGCAAGTACTAGCGATGCAAGTCTCAGGTTAAGACCAAATACACCTACCCTGAATTGGATTCCCATAGACACATAGTCATACTACCAATGGGATTCCGATGGGTCTATCCAGAGCGAAGCTGTTTCCGTACCATCGGTAAACACAACCTCCTATCACACTTGCATAAGTATCCAATACTTAAATATATGAGAACTACGTTGTTACGCTTTCGTAACACGCACAAGTGCATTACTAGTCTTTTCCGCATTATCGATGTTCAGTCTCAATAATACTACGACTAAGGATATTTAATGATTAAACCTTTATGGATTGATATTGTCTCATATCTTATTAATCCGGAACTAATCATAAGGACTTTTATCATTTATATATTCGAGTAATCAAATTACAAAATGATAAAATAGCAATTTCCATTGTCACACAGTTAATTTGTACAAAAACCACAATATCTTTTACAAATAGTGACGCTATGGGTCATAATTGTCCAACAGTAGGTTGCATGGGCTTTGGGCCTTGTGGATGGGCCGAGGTTGAAGGGTGTAAGGGCGTGTCTGAGGCTATGGTTTGAAGCAGAAACTGACTGAGTGAATCTAAGGCTGGCTAGTGAGTCCGAATCCGATGAGGTGCTAATTTTGGAGGTTTTCCTTCCTTCCGGCATTCGTTTTCGCAACTTCCGCAACTTTTCAAGTAGAGCCTCCATACGACGCTCGTCATCGGGCTTATGAAAAAATTCAGTGTCTACACATTCTTTTTATTACCTTTCTTCTTCCTTTTCTGTTTAGATTGGGAGGAAGCAGGAAGAGCAGTGGGTTTATGAGGGCGAGTCGGTACTCCATTCCTTAAATCTTCCTCCGTAGTTTGCAACATCTTATGTAGCTCCTGATAAGAACATCTAATACCATTCATATTGAAAAACATTACAAATTGGCGGTATGATGTTGGCAGAGATCCTAGTATGATACTTCGTCCTAAGTGTCATTTATAGGGAAATTATAGCGCCTCAATTATTCGATCAGATCAATCAGATGAAGTACATGAGGGCTCAAAGCCTGTCCCTCTTAAATTTTTTCTTGGAACAACTCCATTGCAATTTTATGAACCGATACCTGTTCTTGGTTCATAAAGGATTCTCGCAGCCACATTATCATAGTATATGCGTCAGGCAATCCAAAATATTGCCTCTTAAGCTCCGGTGCCAGAAAACTGAGAATATATGATTTGACCCTCCTATCATCATCTCTCCACTTTAGGAGAGTCTCATGTTTCTCTTGTGTAGCATCATCTGCTATGGCAAGTGGCAACAGACCTTCTAACACATATTTTATTTGCTCAGACCCAAGAACAATTCTTAGATCCAATTCCCAATCTGCAAAGTTTTCGACGCCTTTAAGCTTATTCATATCAAGTATACGAGGAGAAGGATTAGAAGCAGGTGCCGCCATCGCAAATCTATCATATAGATAGCGAAAAACGGTTAGCAGACTAAACAATTTCATATAATATAAAATAAACAAAGCATAAATAGATCATGGATTTTTAATCTAAAAATGCCCCTCCCACTATTACATCCAATACTGTAATCCCCAAATCGAATGCAAACAAACAATTAATAAAATTAAATATAATAGTGAAATATGGATCCCATGAATATATTTCAGCTCACAGCTTTGGCACGATCTCGCCTACGTATATTCATTAGGTAGACAACTCATTGCCAATCACTCACTAGTGAATCCTGGGTTCCGGTCATGGTCGTTTCTCGTTGTGACAGCTTTGGCACGTTCACAAGGAGGCATACCAAGGTTAAACTTGTCAATGATAAATTCAAGATACTTGCGTAGTCCTGACAGCTTTGGCACGTTCAGGAATTTTGCTTTCACTTTAATTTATCTAGTATCACATATACATCTGGTATGGATAAATTTCTATAAACTACACTGTCAATGCTTTGGCACGATCTCGGATGCAGCCATCGTATTGACAAGAAAGACCAAGAAATATACATTCAATACATATTACTTTTAAAACTTTATAAACTAGGGATTTTTCCGCAAAGATGTTACATATTTAATTTAATCAAATTAAATAAATACAAGCATGTATAAATTAAGAACATAATTAAACGTTGAATTTAAAGGCATATTCATATCATGTGTTCAGGTTCAGACCTGCTCTAATACCATTTTTTGGGGTTTTGGGCGGCAATTCGGGTAAAAGCAGCGGAACGCGGAAAATCAAAATTTTCCTATTTTAATAATTTTTCTTGGGTAATTAAAATAAACTAATTATTTTAATTGCTCAATACTTAAAAACTAAATTTTTACCCAAAAATCAGATTTTTCGTAAATTGCCGTTTAGCCCATAAACTTTGTATTTTAATCATTTTAGTTCTAAATTGTAAAATACAATTCTAATTGATTCCAAATCAATCTAAAATGATTTATACATGTCTTATACATGAAAATACAATTTTCAAATCAAGAAAATAGATTTATTTGATATTGCTGAGAGGTCCCCATATTTTCAAGAATTTACAATTTGGTCATTTTTGTTCAAAACATGTCAAGATCAAATCCAAAAATTCCCAAATTTAATATACATCATATATACATCAAATTACATCAAATATATGAATAGTCCAAAATTTGGAGTGGGTTATGAATCCTAATTTTACAATTTCAATAAATTGACAAATTAACACCAAATTAATTAAATTCAACACTTTAATTCAATTCCCACCACACCAAACACGTCTCACCATCAATAACCAACTCAAAAGAATAATTCTAGGTCATTTATGAGTGGCTAAGTAACTCTAGAATGGCAACTCACCATCAAATGGCAAAAAGAATGCTTAAGAAACAATTTCATCCAATCTTAATACATATACATGCTTCCATCTTTCAATCAAGTTCTCAACCATCAAAATACATCCACAAGAGAGTAGAGAAAAAACTAAGCTACACATATTGAAGCCTAGAATCTTAGAAATATTTTTCATAAAGAAGAAAGTAAGAAAAAACTTACAAAAACCTAAGATTTCCAAGCCTTTTGCTTTCTTTCTTCTTTTTCTCTCAAGCTCTCTTTTGTATTTTGATTAGGGTTCTTAGATTATGATATAAAAAATTGAAAGAAGGCTTACATATTTTTTTTAAGTCATTACCGAAAAATGAACACAAAATATAAGCCATGTATTTCAATTTTAATTTCTATAAAAATGGATAAAGATTTAATTAATTTGTGGTGAAAAAACCATTAAACAATTTAATGTTTATCACAAATAAACCAATTAAATCTAACCATTTAAACCAATCAAAATTGGCCATTTAATCCAATTAAAATTAGCCATTTAGCTTACTTTATTAAAGTAAAAGATATTTATCATTTAATTAATTTAATTATTCAACATTTGAATAATCAAATAATTAAATATAAATATCTTAAATATATGTATCATATTTACATTAAATAATCAAAATACATATATTAATTATAAATATCAAATATCATAATTTGACATTTAATAAATGGCCAAAGATCTCAAACACATGTATTATCGTTTAACCGTTAAACGACTTATAAATAATCAGTATTATTTATAAAAGTTGTCCTAGTGCCCTACGAGTTTATTTCATTAGTGAGACTCTCTAGGTTCAAGCATATCCGTCACGAAATCTAATTTCGTGTCCATAATCTACCCACCCATAAATTATGACGAACACAGATTAACTCTCTGAACCATACAGGTCGAGGTCACTGCATACGTATAATCCTTCTGTCATAGGTATCCGGATTATCCCAGAGATATAGATATAAGCGTCAAATCTCTATAGGTATAATCCCATCGACGATTCTATTATCAATCTATTAAATAACACTTAGAACTGATTTCTACAGTGCACCACGGGCCCATGGATTTAGCAGATTGCTAATTCCATAATGGATACCTATACTTTGTACACAGAACTGACAGATCCTATCTTGATACGCACAGGATATCATGAGGATCAGTCCACACCCAACGAACATGTGGAGGTCTGATCTAAATAGATCGGTGACATGACTGTCATCAAAGTGTGGATGATACCTCATACATCCACAGTGATATCTCAAGTTGAAGGATCACTATACTCACTCAACCCGAGAAGATTCTTATTGACGTTGGTGTACCATCTATTAAGAATCTTCAGTGAGTCATTCAGTATTTATTTGATATAAATACCTACGTGTCTATACGAGTCTCCTGAGACTCATGGTTCATTAAGAAACCATTAGAATCAAACATTCCAATATACGACACGTATCGGTCTCAACGGGTTTACTTACTGACCAAGTAATTGTAAACCTTGACCAGGAACAGTTAAAGAATGATACTGTTATGATACTGCTCAATGTCAGTTGTGACGCTTTTGCAACTGTATCATAACCAATCACTCTATGGTCATTTATGTCTTTACCATATAATAAAATAATTTATATTGTAGAAACTATTTATTTTATTCACTAATAAAATATTTACAAGAGTATTTACAGGGAAATACATAAGAAACCGGCGCTCATAGCACCAACCCTCGTGCATCGCGACGCGAGACATTCCAATAGCTACTGGTTTGCTTCTGCCTCGCGCGCGTCGAGACGCAGGTCCACTCGCGTCGCGACGCGACACAGAGCTGGTACTTTTCCAGTTTTTTGTTTTTTATAGGTCACAACGCCCACCAGTTCACATCACGACGCCCATGCTTGGGTAAATATGTATGTTTTAAATAGTTTATTAACATGTCATATAGCCTAGGGGGCCTCTATGGTATTTTCACATGCCATAACATGTAGATATGCATGATATTCTAGTCATAAAATGTGATTTTATGTAATTTAAAAGTTAAATAAGAATATGTGATGCATGCAAACGGATTAATAAGATTAATTGGTTTAAAGGTTTAAAAATTACGAATTCAAGTTTTATAAACAAATGGACCTTATGAGTACATTATTTTCTTTGGTTTATCAGATGGAAATTCGGACGTAAATTCCATAGCCGATTCCGAATGGACGGTAATATGGTACGCAATCGGAATATAATACCACGTACCTTTGGAATAAATAATGTGTTTTTATCAATTAATTGGTTTAATGACATTTGGTCCGTTCGTTGAATTCTAAAGTTTAAAACCCATTAGTGGACTAATAATTTAAAAGTTAAATTGATTAGATCACTAAAGTAACTTGATTAAATTAGTTTAATTAAGTTAATTGGTTAGTAGAGACTAATCGGGAATAGTGAAGAAAATTTTAAGAGTTAAAATTGGTTAGATCACTAAATCATCAACTAGTATTAATAAGGTTATGACTTTAGCCAAACATAATCTAAGATTTATAAAATACTAGTGAGATAGAAACCTTACACTTCATAACAGTGAGTGGGAGAGGGGTATACCACAATATATCCCACGATCTCCATTGTTATCCAGAAACGTGAGATTCAATAGGCGCCTCGAGACAACTTTGTTTTCGTCCCCCTACAGATATGTCTTTTTGGGTCAATATCAGGTTTGGATTCCGAAAGGATAGGGACTATAGATGTATTTGGTGTTTTGACCTACCCTACGGTGGCACTTCACTAGTTAAGTCCAAGGGTTCCAAAATAATGGGTCACACTCACAAAGGAATGATTAAATTGTTAATCAAAGATTTCTTGATCAAAATAACGGTAGTTGATTAATATAGGAATAAGAGTTATTTCAGATATATTAATCAATTGAGAATGTCTTAGTCTATCATGCGAATACTTGACCTACCCTACAGCGGCACTTATTTGTGGAATGATAGATAACCGTGGCATAATAATTCTTTTAGGTTTCTAATTCATTATACATTGATCATGCATCATGTTTAATTTTATTCCTAAATGTTTGAAAATTTTAATATGCGACGAATGAATGTTGAATGTGCATTTATTATTTTTCAGCCATGGCATCTACAATTATCTCAATTCTCAAACAACAAGAAAAATTAACCGGGGAAAACTATGTTAAATGGAAAAGTGACATGAATGTTATTTTTGTCTGCGAAGACCTTAAATTTGTCCTAATGGAGGAATGTCCTCCTGAGCCAGCACCAAATGCTGGCAGAGCTGCACGTAATGCCCATAATAATTGGATTAAAGCTGATGAGAAAGCCCATAGCTATTTGATAGCATCCATATCTAAGGTTCTTGCTGCACAGTATGAACCTACGGCGACAATATCAATGATTATGCAGTCATTACAGAATATGTTTGGGCAACCTTCAGACCGGCAACAATATAAGGCAATAGTCTTTGTATTGACCGTTAGAATGAAGGAAGACACATCAGTCCGAGACCATGTGTTAAAGATGATGTCTTATCTTAATATGGCTGAAACCCATGGTGCACTTATCAATGTGCAAAGCTAGGTGACAATGATCATGGAAACCCTTCCGAAGAGTTTCCTGCAGTTTAAAAGTAATTGTTCTATGAATAAGTTGACTTTTACGTTGACTGAACTGCTAAATGCGCTCACCAATTACAAGTCTGTCATGATGGGTCCTCGTAGGTCCAATGCCGAGGCAAATATTGTCGAATCTTCTAAATCTGCAAAGAAGGAGAAGAAAGGTAATTGGAAGGTTAAGGCAAAACAAATGGAAAAGAAAAACAACAAAAGCTCTAAAGGAATCAATGTCGAAGGAAAATGTTTCCATTGTGAACAACAAGGGCATTGGAAAATGAATTGTCCATAATACCTTGTTGAGCTTAAAGAGAAGAAAAATACAGGTAAATACGATTTACTTGTCATTGAGTCTCTTTGGGTGGAGGATGATAAATCCATATGGATTGTTGATTCTGGTGCCATTAATCATGTTTGTTGTTCTTTAAAGCTACTTGACTCATGGAGGGACCTTGCTGAAGGTAGCTTTACCATGAGAGTTGGGACAAGGGATGCTGTTTTAGCAAAAATAGTGGGAGTTTTAAATTTGAATTTTAATAAGAGTTATTTATGTTTGAATGGTGTGCCATATATTCCTGGTTTTCGCAAGAATTTGATTTCTATAACAAAACTTACGGAATGTGGTTTCTCTATTTCATTTAATAATAAGTCAGTTATTATTAGTCGAAATAGATTAAATATATGCACGGGAAACACCGAAAATTATCTATATGTATTAAGGCCGTTAATGTATGAATCACTACTTAATACTGAAATGTTTATGATTGAAAAAATCTAAAACTAAATGGCAAAAGATTTCTCATTATGATAACTATTTATGACACCTTAGACTTGGTCATATTAACCTTGACCGGATAGATAGACTAATTAAGAATAGAGTTTTAAATCAGTTAAGACTCGGTAGTTTACCTGTCTATGAATCCTGTCTAGAAGGCAAAATGACTAAGAGACCTTTTACTAGAAAATGGATAAGAGCCAAAGAAACACTTGAGATAATACATTCGGACTTTTGCGGACCGATGAATGTAAAAGCTCGAGGTGGTTATGAATATTTCGTCACTTTTATTGATGATTATTCCAGATATGGGTATGTTTACCTAATGCAGCACAAGTCAGATACATTTGAAAAGTTTAAAGAGTATTGTGCTGAGGTTGAGAACCAGTTAGGTAAAAGTATCAAAATTCTACGATCAGATCATGGTGGAGAATACCTTGATAGAGATTTCGAGGAATTCTTAGTTGAACATGTAATTGTTTCATAGCTCACAGCACCTGGAACACCACAACAAAATGGTGTTGCAGAAATGAGAAATTGGACCCAACTAGACATGATGAGATCAATATTTAGTTATAGCACTCTACCTAGTTCTTACTAGGGATTTGCATTGCAAACATCAATGTATATCCTGAATGTAGTTCCTTCTAAGTCTATTCCTAAGACAACCTTAGAGTTTTGGAATGGTCGTAAAACTAGTTTGCGACATTTCCACATATAGGGTGTCCAACACATGTGCTAAAGAACAAGACTACTAAGTTGGAACCATGTTCACATGTGTGCCTATTTGTAGGCTATCCTAAGGAAACTAGGGATGGATTCTTTGATAGTCCAGAAGATAATAAAGTATTTGTGTCGACAAATGCTACATTTCTTGAGAAGGACTATATGAGAGAGTTCAAACCTCGAAGTAAAGTGTTACTTGAGGAGTTACTTGCTGGTACGACCAGTACACCATTGTCAAATGTTGACAAAGACATAACACCTTATACATCTAAAAGTCAGATGCAAGTTTATCAGGATACCATACCACCTAGACATAATGGGAGGGTTGTGAGACAACCTGAACGCTATCTAAGAAATGGTGAGGTGCAAGTTATTACATCTTTTGATGGTATATATGACCTATTGACCTGTCATAGTGCAATGGAAGATATTGATAAAGAGGAATGGCTCAAAGCCATAAACCTCGAGATGGAGTCTATGTACTCTAACTCAGTCTGGGAACTTGTAGACCAACTTGATGGAGTAAAACCCATAGGTTTCAAGTGGATCTACAAGAGAAAAAGAGGAATATATGGGAAAGTAAAGACTTTCAAGGCTAGGCTAGTGGCAAAGGGTTATACCCAAAAGGAGGGAGTTGACTATGAAGAAACTTTATCGCCAGTGGCCATGCTAAAATCCATCATGATTCTTCTTTCCATTGCCGCATATTATGACTATGGGATTTGGCAAATGGACGTCAAGACTGTATTCTTGAATGGCAATCTTGATGAGAGTATCTATATGGTACAACCAGATGGGTTCATTACCCAAAGTCAAGAGCAAAAAGTTTGCAAGTTGCAAAGGTCCAATTATGGACTTAAGCAAGCATCTAGATCTTGGAACATAAGGTTTGATACTATGATCAATTCTTATAACTTTGAGTAGAACATCGATGAGCCTTGTGTCTACAAGCGCATCATTGATGGTAATATAGTTTTCCTTATGTTATACATTGATGATATTTTACTCGTTGGGAATGATGTAAAGATATTATCGGACGTGAAAATCTGGCTAGCTAACCAATTCCAAATGAAAGATTTGGGAGAGGCAAGTTATGTACTTGGGATCCAGATCATTCAGGATCGCAAGAAATGACTGTTAGCATTGTCTCAATCATTCTATATCGACAAGATTCTTTTGCAATTTGATATGCATAATTCCAAGAAAGGTAATTTACCTTTCAGGCATGGAATTCATATGTCTAAGGAACAATCTCCTAAGACACCTCAAGCAGTTGAGGAGATGAGACATATACCATATGCTTCAGCAGTTGGAAGTCTTATGTATGCTATATTATGCATGAGATCAGACATCTGTTTTACAGTGTGAGTAGTCAGTAGGTTTCAATCCAACCCAGGATTAGATCATTGGATAGCGATAAAACATATTCTCAAATATCTTTGAAGAATGAGAAATTATATGCTTTTATATACAAGTCAGGATATGATTCTGAAAGGATATACTGACTCTGATTTTCATACGGATGTCGATTCTAGGAAATCAACATCTGGATTAGTGTTCACCCTAGATGGTGGGGCTATAGTATGAAGGAGCATAAAGCAATATTGTATTGCTGACACCACCATGGAGGCTGAATATGTAGCAGCTTGTGAAGCAGCTAAGGAAGCAGTCTGGCTCCGTAAGTTCTTGGTAGCTCTGGAAGTTGTTCCAGATATGGATAAACCACTCACACTTTATTGCGATAATAGTGGTGCAGTGGCGAACTCCAAAGAACTAAGAAGCCACAAGAGGGGTAAGCATATTGAGAGGAAATATCACCTTATCAGGGAGATAGTGCAAAGAGGAGATGTCGTTGTCACGCAGATTCAATCCGCAGATAACCTGGCTGTCGCGGTTGTGTCTCCATTCCTAGAGTGTCGCAGTAGTGTCTCCATACCCGGAGTGCCGTACCTGGCATGCTAAACCTCATACCTGAGGCATCCCTGGAATATCTCCATACCCGGAGTGCCGTACCTGGCATGCTAAACCTCATACCCGAGGCGTCGCTGAAATATCTCCATACCCGAAGTGTCGTACCTGGCATGCTAAACCCCGTACCCGAGGCGTCGCTGAAATATCTCCATACCCGGAGTGCCGTACCTGACATCCTAAACCTCATACCTGAGGCGTTGCTAAAATATCTCCATACCTCGAGTGCCGTACCTGGCAAGACTTATACTGATAATGATATGGGCCTCGCCCCCAGAGTGCCATACCTGGCAAGACTGATACTGATAGTGTTGTGGGCCTCGTCCCCAGAGTGCCATACCTGGCAAGACTTATACTGATAATGATGTGGGCCTCGCCCCTAGAGTGCCATACCCGGTAAGACTGATACTGATGCTATTGTGGGCCTTGCCCTGTGACGTATCCCCAAAACTGATACTAATATCGTGATGGTTCATACTACACTGCCTCTCACGAGATAATCCTAATAGCTAAGCATATTTTCGTCCTCAACAGATGCTTCCCGTCGAAACCAGAGAACCTTCAAAGTACTTAATACACTCAGCTCCGATCGTATGAATGAGTGATCTGAACTAGACTCCTAGTGTGTGTGTGCCAAGGCTCTTTCACAGCTTAATCCTTAAATAAACCAACTCGATAATTTTGCCTCGGAGAATCGGATCAGTGGGTCTAACCAACCTGGATGTCTTGATCACACTCTGTGATTATTTCGTCATACTCAACATGATATGGTCTTCTTCTTTTTTCTCTTGTCTCTTTCTTTTTCATTTTTTCATTCTTTTTTCTTTCTTTTTTCTTTTTCTTTTCTCTTTTCTTCTTTGACACACCTACCCTTTAAGGTAGTATTTCTCCTCATGGTGGTCCTAATACTCGCCCATGGGTAGCTTCACCCTTATCAGTTATATGCGGTCTATTTTTCTTTTCTTTTCATTGCAAAGAATTTTTCTTTGTTTCCAACCATATCATATATCGTAGCATAAGTAAATCAGGGTGGACATCCAGGCAAACGGTCATTCACTGATCCATCATCTCTTCAACAAGTAATCTCACCAACTACTCAGGCTTCTACTGTTAAGATCCCGTAATCAAGTGCTCGTGAGTCTAGCCGAGATCAATCCATTCAGAATACCGGATGAATCTTGAACTTATCGTTTCTAAGGTTTCTCCATATAGCAAACAGTGTCATCACCGGAAAAATGTTTAACTATCAAAGACTTCTCTCTCTTTTTCTTCTTTTTTTTTCACTCATTCATTCCATGGAATTCTTCCTTTCGACTGCTGATAATGTGGGCTTCGCCCCATGAGATTCCTTCCTGAAACTGATACTGGCATGGGCCTCAACCCTGGGACTCATCCCCGAAACTGACTGATATGGGCCTCAACCCTGTGACTCATCCCCGAAACTAATACTGATTCATTTATTAAACTGACTGTACTGTTGCTGCTTCTGATTGGCTTGTCTTTGCCACTTTCTCTTTTTCTTCTTCGAACCTGTGAATACAAAAAACAAAACCACAAAAAAATGCAAAATACGTTACGTGTAGCATGCATGCATGAATGAGTTTCCTATCCTGTTGGGTCAGGTCTTCTGCCGTTGACTACTCGGTCTTCTCTTCCTCAGGCAAAGTACTGCTTCAATCTGTCCACATTGATCGGCTCGGTGAACTTATTCCCTTCCAAGTCTGACAGTCTCACTGCTCCATTTCCCAATTTCAGAATGGCTATCCTGTCTTTTCTGCTTGCTTCTTCCGAGGATTCCCGGTGTTATGAACATCACTGAATATAATAGTACCAGGGTTGAACGCTTTTGTCAAATATACTCACGTTGCAGGTTGAAAAGAAGAGACTCAGGCAAGTAAGCGAAATGAACGTCTTTATTATCATTAAGAAAAGGTTCGAAAAAGTAGACAAAATCAATGTCTTTATTAAAAATGCAAGATCAAATAAACTAGGAGGAACAGCTTCATCATTCGCAGTATTGCCTTCTTCCTCGGCCTATGGTTCTCCACTGCGGTCGTTCCCTATCCCCATGGAAGAAACTGGGTGGTTGAGAGTTTGAAGGACAAAGCTTTTGGGCAGGCTAGAGTTGATCATGTGGGTGGGTAGTGGGACGGAGTGATAGTTAGGCAATGGGTTATGGTATGTGTTGGGCTGTTCTTTCTCAGGGTCAGGAATTTTATGGGAGTCAATTAGGTATTGGATTTCATGGCGGAGGCGGGCACAACTGTCGGTGTCATGGCCATTCTGTTGGTGGAAGTGACAATAGCGGTTCATGTTGAGGTGTGGTGGGGGAGGATTTGGAAGTGGTCTAGGTTCCAAGGGTTTTAGGAGTCCTTGCATTGTCAACTTCTCAAGAACTTTGGACAAAGGTTTACCCAGGTTGGAAAAATGTCAGTTCTTAATGGCAACAACCTCGGCAGTAGAGGGCTTGGTCTCAGAATGCCCCCCAAAAGTCCTTCTATTCTGGCCATATAACTTTCTATTCTCAACTTCTTCCTCCTCAATATCCATAACAGTCTCCCTCAACTGTCGAAAATCAGCAATCATCGAAGTCATCCTCCTCAGCTTACCATAAATAGAGGGCTTGGTACCCATGATGATCATTTTGATCTGGTCCTTCTCCGAAGGCCGAGTCTGCATCTTCAGAAGCTGGCTTCTCCAACGATCCACATATTCCTTGAAGCTTTCCTCCGGCTTCTGCTGGTATTCTCCAAGTCGCGAAGCGACAAGTCGATCTCCAAATCCGTAACATACTGTTTTAGAAAGGCTTCTGCCAGTTCCCTCCAATTTTCCTTAACCTTTTTTTCAAGGCTATGGTACTACACTACGGGTGCCCCCTCAAGCGACATCCCAAACATCTTCTGAACTTGGCGTTGTGACAGGCCCACTGAACTCATTAAATAAACATATTTTCGGAGGTGGACCCTCGGATCCCCGTTCCCATTGAACTTGGCCATGTCGGGCATCCTAAACTACGAAGGCAGCTGCTATTCGAAAGTCATCGCATCATAGTCTAGTAAGTCCTCATTTTTCCTGTAGGCACTACATTTTTGCATATAAGTCCCTATGATGAGTCTCATTTAGAGGCACTACCTTTTATGTCACGGAAGTCGCGGGAAACAGATGTCGGAAGGGGAAATTTAGAATAAGTATGTCATCAGATTCATTTCACAAGTTCATTGTTTTCGTTCGTGCTGCGTTTGTGACCACGTTCGAACGTCAAGCAGATTGCGGGCATTCGTGTAGCGTTCGAATCCGTGTTCGAACGGTGTCAGTAGTTCTGGTTTTGCTGCTAGCCTCACACCCAAGCCCAATTAGCCCACCAAAGCCCATAAAACACATCCAAATAAATAAATGCATATTTAACACATGGGGAATTATATAAAATCTAAAAATCATATACCAAATAAAATCAATCAAACAAATTTCATGCCTAAACAAAACAAATTAAATATATTAACTTCCTAATTAAACCAAATCTTGTCCCCAATCAATCTTTTGCTTTCCTTGTAAGACACTATTGATTTATTCATTTTTGAACAAGATTTAACCCTAGCATTTGCCTATAAAAAGAAGCCTCCACCACACATCCAAGGGGCTAGCACATTCATACAAACCTCAAAAATTCTGCAAGGCATTAACACCCTAGCTCATTCACACAAGAAATCCCCATAAACCACCGAAAATAGTAAACCCATATAGCCCTTAACACCACCAAAACAACAGCCCTTAACATCATCAAAATAGCAGCCCTTAACATCACCAAAATAGTAGCCCAAATACCCCAAAACAGTGGCCTAAAATACCTGAAACAGTGACCAGAAAAAGTCAACAAAATAGTAGCGAAATACAGTAAAAACAGCAATAAAACAGGGAGAACGACGACTCAAAATAGTGAGACAATGACGAGAGCAGTGAACCAGTGAACCGGAGGAGTTGCGGAGCATTAGCCCTTCCGACGATCGTATACCGTACGTCTGAGAGGTGATTTAAAAGGTTAGACCTGAGGGGACTCTTTTTATTTATTGTCAGTCGTCTTTTAATTGTTTTATTCGCATGAGAGTCATTTGTGGATGCATGTTGTGGCCTTTGAATGAAAGGGAAAATGTGCCGTCTCTTGTGGTATATAGGATGGAAACCCAGACGTAAATTCCGTAGCCGAATCCGAATGGACGGTAGTGCGGTATGTACTTGGGATACAACTCCACATACCACTTGAGTAAACGGCATATATCTCCATTTATTTTATCTTGATTGTTTATTATCCGCATCTTATGTTTCGCCATTTTTACTTTCTGTATGTTGTTTGTTCGTGTGTTGATGATGTGATGCGCATGGGCTTAGCATATTGGTCTAAAGGTTTTCCATTTGAGGGAAGAGAATGCCAAAAGAATACCTTTACGCCAATACTTTGCCGCGCCGGACAAAGTATGTTTGGTTGGATGTGAGATATGTTCAATCGAGCATACGAAGTCCTATATCGTTGTCTTTACTTTCTATGCATTGTGATGTAACGCGCATGAGCTAACTAGGGTGGATTAAAGGTCCTCTATTCGAGGGAAAATGCCTGAAGGCTACCTTACCACGATGTTTTGCCGCATTTTTGTTATGTCATTGACTTTATGCATATCATTGTTCTATTTATGCATGTATTGCATTCTAATGCGCATGGGCTAACTAGGGTGGATTAAAGGTCCTCAATTCGAGGGAAAATGCCTAAAGGCTACCTTTACCACGATGTTTTGTGGCACCGGACAAGGTATGCTTGATTGAATGGGAACGAGTTCAATCAGGCACACGGGGTCTTACATTGTGGATTTGCTTATCGATGTATGTGTTGCGTCGTCTATCATGCATCAGGTCTGGTCCCGTTCGAATGCGTTCTCAAACGCTATACGAACGCGAACCTTTTGTTTACCATTTGAACACATTTACGAACGCTACTCGAACGCGAATGCGTTTTGTTTCATCAGGTCCAGTCCCATTCGAACGCGTTCTCAAACGCTACACGAACGTGAACCTTCTATTTACCGTTCGAACGCGTTTTCGAACGCTACATGAATATGCATACACTGAACTGATTCATTTCCATCACATGTCATGCATAATTGTTTCTTTTGATGACGACACGGCAGAGTATGCAACAGGCCGAGTGATTGGGTCTCAGGCAGAATTTCAGAAGCTTCGAAATCAGGTTGAAACAGTTACCCGTAAAATGAGGGGTAAACATGAAGAGTTGTTAGATTATGAGGCAATGACCTTCGAAGAACAGTTGCCAACTCAGTTCAAGATGCCGGATATGGCTAAGTTCAACGGGAATGGGGATCCGAGGGTCCATCTCCGTCAGTATGTTTCAGTTATGAGTTCAGTGGGTTTATCCAAGCGTCAAGTGCAGAAAATGTTTGGGATGTCACTTGAGAGAGCGCCGGTAGTTTGGTATCACAGCCTTGAGAAGAAGATTAGGGAAGATTGGAGAGAATTGGCTGATGCTTTTCTGAAGCAATATGTTACGGATCTGGAAATTGATTTGTCACTCCGTGATTTGGAGAACACTAAGCAGAAGCCGGAGGAAAGCTTCAAGGAGTATGTAGACCGCTGGAGAAGCCAGCTTCTGAAAATGCTGACTCGGCCCTCTAAGAAGGACCAGATTAAAATGATCATCAAGGGCACCAAGCCCTCGATTTATAGTAAGCTAAGGAGGTTGACCTCCATGATTGCTGATTTTCGACAGTTGAGAGAAACTGTCATGGATATTGAAGAAGAAGAGGTAGAAAACAAGAAGTTTTATGGCCTAAGTATGAGGCCTATTGGGGGAACATCAGGTACCAAACCTATTTCTGCGGAGATTGCTGCCATCCGGAATCGGAGATTCTCCAACTTAGGGAGACCCTTGTCTAAAGTGCTAGAGAAATTAAAAAGACAAGGACTTCTGAAACCCCTGGAGACCAAACCACTTCCCAACCCTCCACCACCACATCTCAATCTTAGCCAATACTGTCACTTCCACCAACAGAAAGGCCACGACACTGATAATTGTGCCCGCCTCCGCCATGAATCCAGGACCTTATAAACTCCAAAAAGATACCCGACCCTGACACAGAATGCCCCAACACACACCAAAATCCCCTACCAAATTACCACTCAGTCCCCCCACCGGCCTATATGATAAACTCCGGCCTACCCGAAAGCCTTGTCCTCAAATCCTTTGACCACCAAGCCTATTGCCTTGGAATTTGGATAGTAACAGTGAAGATGAGAACAGAACGGGGGCATAATTTCTGGGAAGACTTCTCCAGTAGTGATGAAGAAGAAGTGAGGGGGATGACACGCAGTGGGTGTTCTACAATGATATGACTGAGAAGGGTAATGAGTGTTATCAAGGGGTAGAGAAGTGGCTTGAGAATACAGAAAATGCCGAGGGAGATGTAGTGCTGTAACAGTTGAGGAAAACCCGAGCACAAGTGTATCTGGGATTTGTTGTGTGCATCTCAGGAGCACAGGCGGGCCATGGTTGAGGCCTTAAGCAAGATAGTGGTGACGAAGGATGCCAACCCCGCAATGTTTGTTGGGTCAGTGCAAAAGAAGGCTTTTCAGGCAATCACTTCTTCTGAGGAAGAACTCTCAGTTGAGGGGAGACATAATAGACCTTTGTTTGTCAGAGCTGAAGTGAGGGGTAAAAGGACCTCTTGTGTGATGGTGGATGACGGCTCATCCATTAATGTGTGCCCGTCGAAGATTTTGGCCAAGCTGGGTATAAAAACAACAGATCTGGATCCCTCTAGAATGACTATCAAGGCTTATGATGACAGTAAGCGAGGAGTTGAGGGTACATTTGTAGCAGCGGTCAAGGTTGGTCCTATTGAGGACGAAGTTGAGTTCACAGTGCTGGATATCCCAGCCACTTTTGCCTTGTTGTTGGGAAGGCCTTGGTTTCATAAGCTTGGGGGCGTTCCCTCCAGTCTACATCAGATGATTAAGTTCCCATATGGGGGAGAGATTGTCACCATCCGAGCTGAGGTAGACAATGATGTGGCTTGCTTTAGAAATACAACCTTTCACGGTTCCAGTGTGTCGGCAACTTTTGAGGAATGGGTGGATCCTAAGGTAGCTAGGATCATGGGAAAAATGAAGTTCGAGCCGGGTTGAGGGTTCAAAACTGCCAGACTTTAGAGGACAGACTACTCGGAGGGGTTTGGGGTACAAATCTGACGAGGAGGAGGAAAAGCCGAATGTTAAAAAGAAAGGGCTGAAATTGATGGGTTGCTTTGTAAAGCTTCAGGGTATCAAGGTGAGCCCGAACCAATAGAAGTTAACGGAATTGTGGTGCCTGTTTTGAGATCTTCCAAGATATGCTGGGTAAGAAGCCGCTGACCGAAGAAGAAGTTATGGAGGAAGAGAATTGGGAAGAAAAATTGATGAAGTTGGAGAGCCTGATTCTCGAAAGGAGGATAAGAATTCTGAGAAGAACCTGGTTGCGGAGGATGAAGTGTCCGCCGATGATGAAGACATTTATCTTCCTGATTTGTTTGAGTGTTACTCCCGCATTTATTAGCAATAAAGACAATCTTTTGCTTATTTGCCCGAGTCTTTTTCCTCTAACTTGCATGACTTGAGTATATTTATATCAGCTCCACCAGAACGAATGCATTTAACTTGGCACGCCTGAGAACCCCAAGGAAATTCTGATTGCAAGTGAAGTTACCGCTGAAGAGCAGGAGAAATTAGAATAAGTATTGGCCAGATATGCCAAAGTGTTTGCTTGGTCCTATGAGGACATGCCTGGGGTAGACAGAAGCATTGCCCAGCACACAATACCAACTTATCCGAATATGAGGCCATTGAAACAGAAACTTCGATGGATGAGACCTGAGTGGGCCGAGAAGGTCAGAGAAGAGGTTAAGAAACAGATAGATGTGGGGTTCCTGGAAGTGGTAAAGTATCCCGAATGGTTAGCAAATATTGTGCCAGCCGAAGAAAGACGGGAAAGTCAGAATGTGTGTGGATTACAGAGATCTCAACAAGGCTTGTCCGAAATATGATTTTCCTCTACCTCATATTGATGTACTAGTTGATAGTGCAGCTTTATCTGCCATGTATTCATTTGCAGATAGGTTTTCAGGGTATAATCAGGTTCTTATGGCTGAGGAAGACAAGCACAAAACTGCCTTCGTCACAGAGTGGGGTACTTATTGTTACAAGGTAATGTCGTTTGGGCTCAAAAACGCAGGAGCTACTTATCAGCGGATGGCCACTATATTGTTCCACGATCTGATGCACAAAGAGATTGAAGTGTATGTGGATGACATGATGGTGAAATCAGAGACAAGAATCGGGCACATAGAAGCACTGGAGAAGTTCCTTCAGAGGGTCGATAGTACAACCTGTGGTTGAATCCTAAGAAGTGTGTGTTTGGAGTGACATCTGGAAAATTACTGGGACATACAGTAGGAATGGGAGGGATAGAGGTAGACTTTGAGAAGATCAAAGCAATCACGAGATGCTTGCACCGAAGACAGAAAAAAAAGAAGTCAGAGCATTCCTTGGGAAATCCAGTACATCAGTCGGTTCATTGCCAAGTTGACGTCAGTGTGTGAGCCTATCTTCAAGTTGTTAAGAAAAGACCAGCCAATGAAGTGGAATGAGCAGTGTCAGACAACCTTCGATAAAATCAGAGAATATTTGGTGAAGCCTCATGTTTTGAAACCTCCGAGACCGGGCAGACCCTTGGTACTGTATTTGGCTATAGAATCAGAAGCACTGGGGGTAATGATGGTACAGGCAGATGATACCAGGGTAGAGCATGCAGTCTACTATCTCAGTAAGAAGATGCTCACGTATAAGGCTCATTATCAAGAGGTAGAGAAGATCTGTCTAGCAGTGGTATGGGCTTCCAGAAAATTACGGCATTACTTCCAATCCTACAAGATCCAGGTAGTGGCAAAAGAAAATCCCTTGAAATATCTGCATTCAGTGCCCTCGCTAGTAGAGAAGTTGGGCAGATGGTTGGTATTGCTGACAGAGTTTGACATTGAGTACCTCACGTCCAAAGTAATCAAAGGGCGAGGAGTGGCAGAGTTTCTGGCATTACAACCTATTAAAGAGGATCAGTATAAGTTTGAATTCCCAGATGAAGAGATCCAAGCAATAGCAGTTCAAGGGTGGATGATGTATTTCGACGGAGCAGTGAATTACAAGGGAGCTGGAATTGGGATCGTGATAGTGACCCCCGAATGAGAGACTTTGCCCTTGGCCAAGAGGTTGACGTTTAGAATAACTAACAACATGGCCGAGTATGAAGCATGTGCCTTTGGTTTGACTGCACTGATAGCCTTGAAGGCTGAGAGCGTGGAGGTCTTGTTGGTAATTATCTAAGGTCCCAAGATTAAACAAGACATGAAATTATGTGTGAACACATCAACGGAGGTAGCGGAATACTCACATTGATCGGTTATGTCGATTTGGAGACGATTCAAGCCCAAAAACGCACTGTCTTTGTAAGCCCACTGCAGCAGTCCACTGCCTACAAAAACAGAAAATTGAGTGAGAA
>SKCR01042966.1:0-32107 GCA_019454045.1 Zanthoxylum bungeanum
ACGTATGAGGGAGAAGAAGTGTTACTATCCGGGCTGAGGTAGATAATGACGTGGCTGCCTTGGAGATACAACCTTTCACAAGGTTTCAGGTGTCAGCTACTTTTGAGGAATGGGTGGATCCTAGGGTGGCTAGGATCATGAAAAAAATGAAGTTTGAACCGGGTGAAGGTTCAAAGTTGCCAGATTTCAGAGGACAGACCACTCGGAAAGGTTTGGGGTATAGATCTGATGAAGAAAAGTCGAAGGTCAAGAAAAAGGGCCTGAAACTGATGGAATGTTTTGTGAAAGCTTCAGGATATCAAGGGGAGCCTGAACCTGTGGAAGTTAATGGATTGTGGTACCTGGATTTGAGATCTTCCAGGATTAGTTGGGTGAGAAAACGCTGAATAAAGAAGCTGTGGAAGCAGAGAATTGGGAAGAAGAATTGATGAAGTTGGAGAGCCTGACTCTGGGAGAGGATGTGAAAAGCCTGAGGAAGACCTGATTGCAGAGGAAGAAGTGTCTATAGATGATGAAGACATTTACCTTCCTGATTTGTTTGAATGTACTTCCGCATTATCCAATAATAAAGACATTTCTTTTGCTTACTTGCCTGAGTCATTTCCATTTACTCTGCACGAATCAAGCATATTTGATATCAGTTCAGCCAGAACTACTGCATTTAACTTGGGTACGCTTGAGAACCCCAAGGAAATTCTGATTGCAAGTGAAGTTACCTACTAAAGAGAGGGCAAAACTAGAAGAAGTGTTGGTCAGATATGCCAAAGTGTTTACTTGGTCCTATGAGGACATGCCTGGGGTAGACAAAAACATTTCCCAGCACACGATACCAACTTATCCGAATATGAGGCCAGTTAAAACAGAAAACTCCGACGGATGAGACCAGAATGGGCTGAGAAAGTCAGAGAGGAAGTTAAGAAACAGATAGATTGGGGTTCTTGGAAGTAGTAAAATATCCCGAGTGGTTGGCTAATATAGTACGGTGCCGAAGAAAGATGGGAAGGTCAGAATGTGTGTGGACTACAGAGATCTCAACAAGGCTTGTCCGAAAGATGATTTTCCTCTGCCGCATATAGATGTTTGGTTGATAGTGCAGCTTTATCTGCTATGTATTCATTTGCAGATGGATTTTCAGGTTACAATCAGGTTCTCATGGCTGAGGAAGACAAACATAAGACTGCATTTGTTACTGAGTGGGGTACTTATTGTTACAAGGTTATGCCGTTTGGGCTTAAGAATGCGGGGGCTACTTATCAGCGGATGGCCACTACACTTTTCCACGACTTGATGCACAAAGAGATTGAGGTGTATGTGGATGACATGATGGTAAAATCAGAGACAAGAGTTGGGCATATTGAAGCACTGGAAAGGTTCATTCAGAGAGTTGACAGATACAACCTGCGGCTTAATCCCAAGAAATGTGTGTTTGGGGTGACATCAGGGAAATTGCTTGGTCATACAGTGGGAATGGGCGGCTAGAGGTAGACTCCGAAAAGATCAAGGCAATCACAGAAATGCCTGCACCGAAGATAGAAAAAGAAGTCAGAGCATTCTTGGGAAAGATTCCGTACATCAGTCGGTTCATTGCCAAGTTGACATCAGTATGTGAGCCTATCTTCAACTGTTGAGAAAAGATCAGCCAGTGAGATGGAATGAACAATGTCAGACAGCCTTCGATAAAATCAGAGAGTATTTAGTAAAGCCTCATGTATTGAAACCTCTGAGACCGGGCAGACCTTTGATATTGTATTTGGCTATAGAATCAGAAGCACTGGGGGCAATGATGGTACATGCTGATGAGACAGGGGTAGAACATGCAGTCTATTATCTGAGTAGAAGAAGATGCTCCTGTATGAGGCTCTCGGTATCAAGAAGTTGGGAAGATCTGTCTAGCCGTGGTATGGGCTTCCAGAAAGTTGCGACATTACTTCCAGTCATATAAGATCCAGGTAGTGGCAAGGAGAATCCTCTAAAATATCTTCATTCGGTGCCGTCGCTAGTGGGAAAATTGGGCAGATGGTTGGTATTGCTGACAGAGTTTGACATTGAGTATCTCAACCTCCAAAGTGATCAAAGGGCGAGCAGTAGCAGAGTTTTCTGGCAATGCAACATGTTGAGGGGGATCACTATAAGTTTGAATTTCCAGATGAAGACATCCAAGCAATAACAGTCCAGAGATGGAAGATGTATTTTGACGGAGCAGTGAATTACAAGGGAGCGGAATTGGGATCGTGATAGTGACCCCCGAGGGAGAGACTTTGCCTTAGCCAAGAGGTTGACATTCATAGTGACTAATAACATGGCCGAGTATGAAGCATGTGCTTCGGTTTGACACATTGATAGCCTTGAAGGCCGGGAGTGTGGAAGTCTACGGAGATTCTATGTTGGTGGTCCAGCAGATGCGAGGAGAATGGGAATTGAAAGAAGAACGATTGAAACCTTACCTTTTTCACCTCAGAAAGTTGGCACAGGTTATCCCCGAGTGTAAGTTTCAGCACTTACCAAGAGAAGAGAATCATATGGCAGATGCATTGGCTACACTTGCAGCAACTTGGAAAAATCCAGAAAAGTTAGTGATGAGACCGTTGATACTGACAACAGCGAGCAGACCTGTTTTATGAGATAGAAAGAATTCTGGAAGTTGAGGTCGACGACGGTAAACCTTGGTATTATGACATTCAGAGGTATCTGGAACATGGTGCACACTCCCGGAAGGGGCAGGCAGAAAAGACAGAATAGCCATTCATAAGTTAGCTTCCCAGTATGTGATTTTTGAAAGGGGAACTGTACAAGAGGCAAGCAAACGTATTCAGTTGAAGTGTTTGAGAAAAGGAGAAGCTCAAGTGTAATGGAAGAAATACACCCGGGGTATGTGGTCCGCACATGAACGGGTTGAATCTGTCCCAAGATAGTGAGACACGGTTTTTATTGGTCAACCATGGAAACAGACTGCGGGAAGATGGTAAAGCACTGTCATGATTGTCAAGCACATGGTAATTTGAATCACTTACCGCACACAGAGTTGCACGGGCTGTCAGCCGTGGCCTTTCTCAGCATGGGGAATTGATATGATTGGAGAAATTCGACCGAATGCATCGAATGGGCATCGCTTTATAGTAGTGGCAGTAGATTACTTCTCGAAGTGGGTGGAAGCCGAATCATTCCGCTGTGTTACAGCAAAACGATGGCAAAGTTTATAGCTCGAAACCTCATTTGTCGGTATGGTATGCCGCATCATGTAGTGACAGACAACGGGGTTCAGTTCCAAGGAGAGACGAAGGCAATGTTACAGAGGTACGGGATAGGCCACCACAAGTCATCACCGTACAGGCCGCAGGCAAATGGGGCAGTTGAGGCAGCCAACAAGACCATAAAGACGATTTTAGCCAAGATGACAGAGAACTGGGAGATTGGGCCGAGAAGTAGACTACCATATGCTCTGTGGGGGTACAGAACATCAGTAAGGACAGCAACAGGGGCCACACCTTACTCTTTGGTCTATGGAATGGAAGTAGTGTTACCAGTAGAAGTGGAAATACAGTCTATGAGGGTATTAGCAGAGGCAGAATTACCGGAACAGGAGTGGGTCGCACAGAGGTTTGATCAGTTAGCACTATTGGATGAGAAGAGAACTAAGTTTTTGTATCACATGCAGTTGTATCATAAGAGACTAGCCCGAGCATTCAACAAGAAAGTATGTCCCCCAAGATCAGAAAGGGTGATTTGGTACTTAAGCAATCGAGGCCGTCGACGACAGATCCGAGAGGAAAATTCAAACCAAACTGGGAAGGACCTTACATAGTGCAGAAGGTAATGGGAAATGGGGCAGTGAGGTTATCAGACTTGGAAGGAAACGAGTTCACCGAGCCGATCAACGTAGACAGATTGAAGCAATACTTTGCCTGAGGGAGAGAAGACCGAGCAGTCACCACGGGAATTAGCAGAAGACCTAACCCAACGGAATAAGAAAATCATTCATGCATACACGTAACATTGCATTCTCTACGTGCTTGTTTTTGTTTTGTGTTCGCAGGTTCGAAGAAATGAGAAAGCGGCAGAAATGAGCCAAGCAGCGTCAGCGTAATTTCAGTTTTGGGATGAGTCCCAAGGGGCGAGGCCCATATCAGCTTGGGGGCGAGGCCCATATCTGTCGGCTTGGGGGCGAGGCCCATATCAGCTTGAGGGCGAGGCCCCCGTTGTCGGTTGTAGCTCCGGGTCGAGGTGCCTAGGTCGAGGTACCCACTACATCATCAGTTCAAGGGCGAGTCCCTATGGTCAGCGGTCTTGCGTCGAGGTGCCCAGGGTCGAGGTGCCCCCGTTGTCGGTTGTAGTTCCGGGTCGAGGTGCCCAGGGTCGAGGTACCCACTACATCATCAGTTCGAGGCGAGGTCCCTATGGTCAGCGGTGTTGGGTCGAGGTGCCCAGGGTCGAGGTGCCCCCGTTGTCGGTTGTAGTTCCAGGTCGAGGTGCCTAGGGTTGAGGTACCCACTACATCATCAGTTCGAGGGCAAGATCCCTATGGTCAGCGGTGTTGGTCAAGGTACCCAGGGTCGAGGTGCCCCCGTTGTCAGTTGTAGTTCCGGGTCGAGGTGCCCACTACATCATCAGTTCGAGGGCGAGGTCCATATTGTCAGCAGTATTGGGTCGAGGTGCCCAGGGTCGAGGTGCCCCCGTTGTCGGTTGCAGTTATTGGGACGCGTCCCAGGATCGAGGTCCACTGCAGCACCAACTCAGCTCGAGGCAGCAACCGAGCCAGGTAAGTGAAAATGCATTGCATAACTTTGATAGGATTGTTCAAAGCCACACACTGCACAAGTCCCATCAAAGTGGGGGCGACTGTAGGCATTGCATTTTCGCATGTGAAACCCGATGATGAGTCTCAGTTGGAGGCACTACCTTTTTAGCTAAGGATATTGCGGAAACGGAGGTCGGAAGGGGAATTCAGAATAAGTACGTCATCAAGTTCATTTCACAAGTTCACTGTCTTCGTTAGTGCTGCGTTCGTTACTTCGTTCGAACGTCAGGCAGATTGCGGACGTTCGTGTAGCGTTCGAATGGGCGTTCGAACGGAGTCGGTATTTTGGTTTGCTACTAGCCTCGCACCCCAGCCAATTAGCCCCCCAAGCCCATAAAACACATCCCAATTAATAAAACACATTTAAAACACATGGGAAGTTAAATTAAATGTTAAATAAAATAATTAAACCATTTACCAATTAAATAAAACATAAAATATAATCATACATAATAAAGATAAATCAAATATATTATATACCAAACTAAACAAATCACATACTAAATTAAAAAGATGTCATGCCTAATTAAAATCAATCATAACAAATTAAAGATATTGTATTCCTAATCTAAGCCAAAATTTTCCCCCCTCAATCTTTGACTTTCCTTGCTCAACACAAAATCAAATCCATACCTTGTGAGAAAAGGTGAAACCCTAGCCCTGCTCTATATAAACAACCCCTAACCAAAACATGCACTCTCATGGTTCATACAGATAACTCACACAAAAATCACAACACAAAGAGCCTTAGCCACTCACGGAAATAGCAACAAGAAGAACACAAACAATTCCCTTCATCTCATCCACTCCATAACCGAAAACAGCACCCCCCATAACCGAAAACAGAACCCCCTAACCTCTAACCATCACCGAAAATCTCCCCCATACAGCAGCCCTCCGTCACAGAAAATACACCTCCAAATAGCGGCCCAAACACACCCCAAACTTCCCTTGAAACACGCCTGGACAGCAGCCCAAACCACTCCCAAACAGTCCCTAAAATCCATTAAAACAGTAACATAAATTGCACTTATAATCCTTGAAATAAACAAACAAAAACTACACTAAAAACCACGAAAAACACTCGAAACAGTTCGTTGAATCGTCAAAACAGGTGACCTAAATAGTGAGTAGCAAAGCAGAGATCGAACAGCAGCAGAACGGAGACCGAACAGCAGCAGAACGGAGACCAAACAGCAAGCAAAACAGCAAAACAGTGAGCTAGGACGCTAAACCAGTGAACCGGAGAAGTTGAGGAGCTGTACCCCTTCCGACGTCCGTGAAACGCAAGCCCGAAAGTTGGCAAAAACGTTAGACCTGAGGGTATTTTTCACACTCATTTTTTTGTTTTTTTTATTTGTATTATCTATTGAGTACTGCTTGCATGATTGTCATGTTAAAATGCATGTTGTGGCCCTTGAGTAGATAAATATGCATGAATTATGAGATGTTGTATGTTGTGGCTTTGGAATAAAATGAGAGATGTGTCAACTCTAGCGGTATATCGGATGGAAACCCGGGCATAAATTTCATAGCCGATTCCGAATTGACGGTAGTATGATCTATACTCGGGATACACTTCCACGTACCGCTTGAGTAAACGGCACCCTCTTTTCTTTTGTGTTGCTTTGGTTTATTTTTTTTCGTCACTTAAATTCTGCATGTTGCTTATTTATGCATGATTCAATCGAGCGCATTGGCTTAGTAAGTGGAATAAAAGATCCCCTATGGGGAGGGGTTAAAGCCCTTTACCACGATGCTTTGCCGCGCCGGTTGATGTGTGTTCGGTTGAATGCAAGATACGTTCAATCGGACATAGTGAGCTTGATATTTTTGCTTTTAATTCTTTGTATGCATGATTCAATCGAGCACATGGGCTTAGTAAGTGGAATGAAAGATCCCCTATGGGGAGGGGTCAAAGCCCTTTACCACGATGCTTTGCCGCGCCGGTTGATGTGTGTTCGGTTGAATGCAAGATACGTTTAATCGGACATACTGAGCTTGACATTTTTGTCTTTATTATTTGTGTTGCATGCGTCAGGTCTGGTTCCATTCGAACGCGTTCTCGAACGCTATACGAACGCGAACCTTCTGTTTACCGTTCGAACGCGTTCTTGAACGCTACGCGTACGCACACGCACTTTCTTAGTCTCATCATGCATCAGGTCTGGTTCCGTTCGAACGCGTTCTCGAACGCTATACGAACGCGAACCTTCTGTTTACCGTTTGAACGCGTTCTCAAACGCTACGCGAACGCACACGCACTTTCTTAGTCTCATCATGCATCAGGTCTGGTTCTGTTCGAACGCGTTCTCGAACGCTATACGAACGCGAACCTTCTGTTTACCGTTCGAACGCGTTCTCAAACGCTACGCGAACGCGCACGCACTTTCTTAGTCTTATCATGCATCGGGTCTGGTTCCGTTCGAACGCGTTCTTGAACGCTATACGAACGTGAACCTTTTGTTTACCGTTCGAACGCGTTTTCAAACGCTACGCGAACGCGCACCCACTGAACTGAGTCATTTTCATCAGATTTCATACATAGTTTTCCTAGTAGGTATCCCCACATGTATGAATACAATGTGTTTAATGTATTACGATTCATATACCTATGTCATGATAACATTTGAGTATTATTTCTTGTGGTATATCGGATGGAAACCCAGACATAAATTCTGTAGCCGATTCCGAATGGACGGTAGTACGGTCTGTACTTGGGATACAATTCCACGTACCACCTGAGAAGGTGCTCACATGTGTACTTGTGTGGTTAGTATGTGTGCTTGTGTTTTCTTGAATATAATATGCCACGAAGTTGTATGTTTGTCGCTCCTTTGATGTACTTTCAAGCATGCAATCTTAAATGTGAAATATATGTAAACTTAGGTGTAAGTTTTATTTTGTACATGTGAATTTAGAAGCATGATACTCTTGGAAAAAGTGATACTTAAGCCTGATTAAATTATTATACATAAATCCTTTCATTACAAGTGGCATGAGTAAGGGACCATTCTGAACCCAACGGTTTGAGGTCTTCCCTTGCGAGGGGTGAGTGCGGCCTTAAATCTCATTTTCCCGATTCACACCGGGTGGCGAATCCATTATTCTCCGATTTAGTCCCTCGTGGCTACTCCGTAATCCCGACCGGACCGCGAGCCCGGGACAGCATGCGTCGTCCAGTTTCTGTGTCCCACAGTCTGGCGACTCCACTGGGGATAGAGAATCGGCCCCGTATATTGTCTTGTAATGTTTGGATTTATGTTTTAATTGACCGTGTCTATAGTGGGTAAAATGAGGGTTTAATCAAAGTCATTTTAAGGCTAGGTAATGGTTGGGTGTCTTCCTTCATTCACTACCTTTCTAGAAGGAAAAGCTGTGAAGGCACCTATGTAGCCATCTACTCGTAGCCCGGGACAACATGCGTCGTCCAGTTTCTGTGTCCCACATGGGGGAACATGATGCACGAAGGTTTAGCTTGTGCGAGTTGGGTAGAGATACTCTTCAAGAGTCCTCATAGGTGGTCTCTCGTATTCACTCTATTATGTGCGCTAGACGTGGAGGGTATGGCAAAGAGGTTTTCAAATATATTTTCAGAGTCTACGCATGCAATTAAAGCTCATATAATACAAGAAACAAGAATAAAATAAAATAAACGAAAAAAAAAAGAATAAACTAAAAATCAAAGTCTAAACAAAAATTAAAAATTAAGATAAATAGATAAAAATAATAAATAAATTAATAAATTAAAATAAGTAAAATAATAAAAAAAAAGATATGGAACGAAGTTACCACTTTGTGTTTGACCAAGCAAACCTGCTCCTTTAGGTTGTAAACCGTCTCCCCGGCAACGGCGCCAAATTTTAATTACGCCCAAATATGTTCACGGCTATCGCAGTATAGTTGGGGTGTCGATTCTTCAGAGAGATGGTTACAAGAACTAATTTACACAAACAAAAACGTAAGCAGTAACTAAGATAAAGAAAACGAATGAATTTATACTTTAAGATAAAAACTATGGAAAATAAATAAAAGATATCAGCAGAGTGATATGGCAAAGTAGCGGGAATCCCTCTTGTATCAAACTCCTATATTCAGTTATTGATTCATGTTTATTACACAATTGAAGGTTTCACATCCCAAACCAACAATTGGAAGATATTCAATTCTACGCATATCAAATTCTAAGGTCATCAATGTTTATTTTCTCTATGTTAACAGCATACAAAAGTCATCGTTACGAGCTATCTAACGTTGACAATATACCCTCAGGCGATACTGCAGCAGAAGACCAACACATAAAACAACTTTTACCAGTCACAACTAAGTTCACAAATCACTAATAGAAGAAGCATGACTGGATCTATATGGGAGTTGACAAAACATAATTTCTGGATTCAATAATCGGAAAATAATAAAGAATAACAAACATCAATTGTATTAAACGATTGAAGTTCATCCAAGAATCAACAACATAAATAATAGAAATCAAAAACAAGAGTTCATCCCTAACTTTGCCTAGGAGATTAGTTCTCTATAAAAATAAATCTAGCGTGACGGGATTGGAGAGACATATCATTCTGAATTAGCACTGATCCAATTCTCCTTCTCGGTGTTGCTCTGTTTCTCGGCCAACCTGCCCAGCCTGCGCTCTTCTTCCAGAATTCTTCAATTTACGCGTGACCTACTGCTTGCCATCTTTGCATGCTTTTTATATCATGAAATATTGAAACCTAATTCCGAGCGCTTGGACCCACGTTGCAACTTCATTTTCTTATTAAAATGGTCAAAGATTTCAGCTGCTTCTTTCTCTCATTCTCCAATTCTTCTTCTTTCACGCGTGGACTTCTCTCTTTCCTTGGTCAACACTTTGTTTTCTTCTTTTATTTCAAAGATTTGTTTTTCTAGTAATAAAGCCACGTGCTTGCTTTCCTTTTTAGTCCAAAGTTGCTGCTCCACTTTCTTTCTTCAAATTCTTCTTCTCGGTGTGAGGTAACAATTCTTTCCATTTCCTAAAATAATAAGAGAAAAAATTACTAAATTAATTTTAATAATAAACACTTTCTAAATTAATATAATAATAAAAATTTTATAATAAAATATAAAAGATGGAATTAAATACTTAATAATAAACCGAATAAGTGATGTTTCAAATTACATTTTCATGCACTTATCACATGCAAAGAGATCTTTTAGTCATTTTTTAATTAATGTATTTTTTTATTTAATATAAGAATTTATTAAATATATATTAATTAATTATCAAAATATGATATTTGACATATATCATTAATATATGTATTTGGATTATTTAAAGTAAATATAATACATTTATTTAAGTAATTATTTAATTATTTAATTGTTAAATATTTAAAATAATTGAAATACATAATATCTAAGTTGATATTTAAATAAGGAAATGATTAAGTGTAAAATGTTGACTTTTTACATTGAAAGAAATAGTTATCAAATTGGATTTTGCTACATTCATCAGATTAAAAATATTAAATATCTTTTTTTTATTAACCTAAATTTCGGCCAAGCAACTCTAAGTATTTAAGGGTTTCTTTTTTCATTTACTTCACTTGTTCAAGCCTCCAAAATTATAAACAAAAAAAGACTTGAGAGAAAAAAAGAAGAAACCAAGAAGAAATCAAAGAAAGCTTGGAAATTAGTAAGTATTTCCAACTTTCCATAAGAAGAAAAATTATTCCTTTTGTTCTTGACTACAACATGTGTTGTTCATAAGTTTTTCTACTCTCTTGTATTTGTGTTATGATGGTTGGAAGCATGAATGAAAGATGTATGCATGTCTGATTATCAAAGTATATTTATTAATGGTTAATAAGAACAATTTTGATCATTTGATGATTTAGTTGTCATTCTAGAATTGTTAGGCCACTCATTAATGACCTAGAATTGTTCTTGAGTTGTTTCAAAGTGGTGAGACTTGTTTGGTATTGTAGATATTAGATTAAAGTGTTGGATTTGATTAATTTTGGTTAATTGGATTAATTTGAAAAATTAGGGTTCATACCTCATCCAATTTTGGGGTTTTTCATATATGTGTTGTATAATTATGTATATATGATATACTAATCATTTGGTTTTTATTGGAAATCATCTAAAGTTATTTTGAACAAATTTCGACTAAAATTTACAAAAATGAAACTTTATGATGCTCTCGGTAATTTGGAGTTTTTTTGTGGATTTTTATTGTGAGTTGTATTTTGATGTATATGATATGTATAAATCAATTTGGTAGTGATTTTAAATCACTTAAATTTTTATTTGACAAATTAGGACTAAAATGATCAAAATACAAACCTTTGGTGTCTCACAGCAATTAAGGGAAAAATCTGATTTTCGGGTAAAAAAAATCAGTTTTTAAGTATTGAGTAATTAGAATAAATTAGTTTATTTTAATTACCCAAGAAAAATTATTCAAATCGGAAAAATTTGATTTTTCGCATTCCACTACGTTACTCGGTTCTACCCGCTGAAAACCCTTACATCAACTGATATCAATATTCCACGGTAAGGTGGCCGATTGGGACGTGGAGAACCCTAAAAAAAAGAATTGATAGAACAATTCTGGAGCACCACAGGACCCACCGGGTATCCCGCCCTAATAGCCCTGAAACAATAAGGATATGTAATAGATTATATTGTGGCCTTCGAGGTCGTCGCGGGTTCAACATCTGAAGAAGAAGAAGATTTTTTGGTGCACTTCTTCACATGTGGATTGAGAAAGAAGCTACAGGTAGAGATGAGGCCCTGGAAAGTTTTTGGCCTAAAAGCGGTGATGAATTAGCACTAGATTTGGAGGAGAAGTTGGACGTGTATAATGGTGAGATGATAAAAATGAAGGAACTAGTTGTAGGAACATGGCACAGAGATGGGGCGACGCCGTCCGGGCTCCCGTTGGGAGTACGTAGTAGCCCGCGAGGGACTAAACCGAAGAATAAATGGAGTCGCCACCCAGTGTGAACAGGGAAATGATTTAAGGCCGCACTCACCCCTCGCAAGGGAAGACTTCAAACCGTTGGGTTCGGAATGGTCCCTTACTTATGCCAATTGTAATGAAATGATTTATGAATAATATAACCAAGTCTTATGCAACACATGCAAGATAATTTAATCAACACACAAGTTTGCACACCCATAAACGTAAATAAAAATGAAGGCAAATGCATAATTACATAAACATATTAAACAAAGAAGTGCGAAAATGTAAATAAGTAATAACAATAAAAGCGTTAATAATAAAGAGAAATGATTAAGTATATAATGCAAAAGAAATGACCAAAGAGGCCAACATGCGTAAAATATGATAAAGAAGAGCCTGCCCACGGTATGTGCGTCCGTGTTGTAGCGTTCAGAAACGCGTTCGAACGGTATGGGATATGATGCATGGTAAAACAGAATGCATGCGTTCGTGTAGCATTCGAAACGCGTTCAAACGGAGTGAGGTAGAATGCATATGTTCGTGTAGCGTTTGAGAACGCGTTCGAACGAGATTACCAAAGTGATAAAAAAATAACATAAACACGTGCGTGAATGTTTCTCAAGCAGTACGTGGAATTGTATCCCAAGTACATACCACACTACCGTCCATTCAAATTCGGCTACAGAATTTATGTATGGGTTTCCATCCGATATACCACGAGAGGCAACACTCAAACATTAACATAGAATGAATGTGAAGCGATAAATGAAAAATAACAACCGAAAATGAGAATAACAAAATTAGAAGAAGAGGGGTGCGACCAAAAGCTTTGGCCAACATCTACATGGGATCTTGTATACCCGGCGCGACAAAATATTGTGGTAAGAGCTGCCCTTAGGCATTTCCCTCGAACGGGGGACCTTTAATCCAACGTGATTAGCTCATGCGCACAAAATAGCAATACATAAGTAAATAAAGAAACGGTAAGAAACAAATAACAAAATAAGAAAAAAGATGCGACCAATGCCGAAATCTATATAGGACCTCGTATGCCCGGTTGAACGTATTTCACATCCAACCAAGTGTACTTCGTCCGACGTAGTAAAATATCATGGTAAAGGCTTCCCTTAAGCATTTCCCTCAAATGGAGGACCTTTAATCCAACATAGTTAGCCCATGCGCACTAGATAGCAATACATAAATAAATAAAACAATAACACGCAGAAATTAAATAACAGAATATAAAAGAGATGCGACCAAAAGACCTGGTCGACATCTATATGGGACCTCGTATGCCCGATTGAATGTATTTCACGTCCAACCAAGCATACCTCGTCCGGCGTGGTAAAATATCGTGGTAAGGCTGCCCTTAGGTATTTCCTCAAACAGGGGACCTTTAATCCAACTTGATTCGCCCATGCACACTAATTAACTATGCATAAATAAATAAATAACATACAGAAAGTAATAACAGAATAATAAAAAAGAGATGTGACCAAGAGACTTGGACGACATCTATATGGGACCTCGTATGCCCGATTGAATGTATTTCACATCCAATCAAGTGTACTTTGTCCGGCGCGGCAAAATATTGTGGTAAAGGTTGCCTTAGGTATTTCCCTCAAATAGAGGACCTTTAATCTGACATAATTAGCCCATGCGCACTAATTAACGATACATAATAAATAAATTAAATAACATACGGAACGTAAATAACAAAATGATAAAAGAGATGCGACCAAGAGACTTGGCCGACATCTATATGGGACCTCGTATGCCCGATTGAACGTATTTCACATCCAATCAAGTGTACTTTGTCCGGCGTGGAAAAATATTACGGTAAAGGTTGCCCTTAGGCATTTCCCTCAAATGGAGGACCTTTAATCCGACATAATTAGTCCATGCGTACTAAATAACAATGCATAAGTAAATAAAGAAACAATACACATAAAATAAATAACGGAACAGTAAACACAAACAATGAATGAAAAAAAAATTAAATAACAAAATGAAACATGTGCATGAAAGTTTCTCAAGCGGTACGTGAAATTGTATCCCAAGTACAGACCGCACTACAGTCCATTCAGATTCGGCTACGAAATTTATGTCTGGGTTTCCATTCGATATACCGCAAGAGATAGCACGCGATCATTAACCTAATATAAATAAAAATAATAGACGTGAACCATAAAGATGCATGCGAGGAAATAATAATTGATAATGAAAAGATGAATGAAAAAAATAGCATAGGGTGCCCTCAGGTCTTACCTTTTAAGTTGCTTCTCGGAAGTGCGTTACACCGTCGCCGGAAGGGTTAATGCTCCGTCACTTTTCTGGTTCCCTGGTTCAATATTTTATTCGCCTTTTCGCTATGTTGAGCCACTGCTTTCTCTATATTCTTCGCTGTTTGGACTACAGTTTTTTTGGGACTTTTTTATCTCGGTTTTAGCTACTGTTTTGGTCTCGGTTTGGGTTGTTCTAAGGGACTGTTTTGGGGATACTTTTGTTCACTAATTTGTTTGATTACGGGGACTGTTTTAGGGTATTTGGGGCTGCTATTTTGTGTATTTTGTTTGTGTGCTGGAGGGCTGGTTTATGCGTGGCTAAGGTGTGAGAAAAGAGAGCCCTAGGGTTTCGTGAGTAGCTGAGTATGGCTTCTTTTTGGTCGGTTAATGGGGGTTTATTTGTGACGAGTGGAGTGGGTTAATGCATGAATGCCGTGAGTGGCTTATGAGGACGTGTGTCTTTGGTTGCTGGATCTTGTGGGGTGCGTTGATGAGGGGTTGTTTGAGTTTGTTTGAAACTGGCGTGTGTAAAGTGTCGGTCTTGTGTGGTGGCAGTCGGTCTTGTTTGGTGGCAGTTTGTCTTATATTTCATTTTGTGATCGGTTAATGGAGGTAATGGCTGCATGTGTGTGGCGTGTGGTTGAGAGAGAGAGAGCAGTAGGTGAGAGAGGGTTCTGTTGCTTTGTTTTCGAGAGAGAAGAAGAGCGTGTATGGTTTATTTTTCTTGGTTCTAGAGAGAGGGGCGAGAGGGATGAGTTTAAGGTTTTTTTTTGTGAATGCCGTGAATAGGAGTCCAAGGGAGTCCGAGAGTTCTAGGTTTTTTTTAGGGAGTTTAGGGTTTATTTTTTCTATGGATTGGTCGAGCGAGAGAGGGACTTTATTTGTGAGTTGATGAGATATGAGAGAGAGCCGTGAAGAGAGAAGAGGTGAGAGCTATTTTGTTTGTGATGTGTGAGTGGCGGGGAGAGAGAGATGAGAGAGTGGCCGAGCGAGAGACTTTTTTAGGGTTCTTGTTATGTATCGTGAGTTGATGAGAGAGATCAGAGAGAGATGACAGGTTATTAGGGTTTCATGTTTCTGCCGAGAGTGTATTGAGAGAGAGAGGAGAGAGATGGGGCGTGAAGAGAGAATGAGGAAATGAGAGATAAGAGAGAGCTTAGGGGCGATAATCTTAGGGTTTGTATTTTTTTTTTTTGGATTGCCGTGAGTTGCCAAGAAGAGAGCTTAGGGTTTAGAATTGTCATGTTTTTATAGTTGTGTGCTAGGGTTAGGGTTGTGCTTAGGGTTTTGTTTTGTAAGGAAATAAATCATGTGAAAATATGGATGTATTTAATTAATTTATTTAGGGAAAGAATATTGTGTATTTTTTGTGGGGAATAGATTCAAGATATTTTTAATTTGGAAGGGGATTTGGGAGGGATTTTGGCATGTGTTAAATGTGATTTGAATATTTTGGATTGGGCTTGGGTTTTGTGATGTGGGCTTGGGCGTGTCGCCCTTTGTGGGTTGCATGGGTTGCATAGATTTTGGGCCGAGGCTAACGTTTGAAACAAAGATCAATTGAGCAAACCCGAGGCTAAACAAATAAATTAAATTTGATAATGTATTAATTTTTGAATACATTCCGACGTTCGTTTCCCGCGACTCCCGCAACTTATCGGGTAGTGCCTCTATACAAGGCTCATCATTGGGCTTTATGCAAAAATGCAGTGTCTACAGTTGCCCCCACTTTGATGGGACTTGTGTACTGTGTGACAGTGACAATCCTATCAAAGTCATGCATGCATTTTTACTTACTTGGCTTGCCAGCTGTCGCCGAACTTACCTGTTGCTTCGAACTGAGTTGATCTGGTGGTGAGGTGCCTTGACCCCTGGTCCATCCCCTAACCATTACTTTGTGAGAGGTGGTCCATTCCCGAACTATTACTGTAAGAGAGGTGGTTCATTCCCGAACCGTTACTGATGTGAGATGCTTCGATCTCCGGGATTCATTCCAAAACTGAGTCGATAACGTGGTCCTCGACCCTGGGATTCATTCCCAAAACTGTTGATAATGTGGGCCTCGACCCTGGGATTCATTCCCGAAATTACTAATAATGTGGGCCTCGACTCTGGGATTCATTCCCGAAACTGCTGATAACATGGGCCTCGACCATGGGATTCATTCCCGATGTTGTTGATAATGTGGGCCTCAACCCTGGGATTCATTCCCAATACTGCTGATGATGTGGGCCTTGACCCTGGGATTCATTCCCAAAACTGCTGATAGTGTGGGCCTCGACCCTGGGATTCATTCCGATGCTGCTGATAATGTGGGCCTCAACCTTGGGATTCATTCCAATACCGTTAATGATGTGGGCCTCGACCCTGTGATTCATTCCCAAAACTGCTGATAGTGTGGGCCTCGACCCTGGGTTTCATTCCCGATGCTGCTGATAATGTGGGCCTCGACCTTGGGATTCATTCCCAAAAATGCTGATAGTGTGGGCCTCGACCCTGGGATTCATTCCTGAAACTGCTTGTCTTTGCCGCGTTTTCCTTTTCTTCAAAACCTGCGAACAAAAACAAAATAAAAAATTTGGTGCATGTGACGTGTAGTATGCATGAATGTATTTCCTATTCCGATGGGTTAGGCCTTCTTTGTGCTCTTTGGCGCCCCTTGCCTACAAAAGTCTTTGATCACCCCATGGGCCTGCTTATAGTTTCCTTCTGTCAATTCTACTCTGGTAATTGCACAGTTTTCTTTGGTCCCATGACTCAAGATTCTGTTATGTCCCTTATTCGTGAGGTGGTAGACTAGTCGCCCCTAGACTTGGTTTAGCTTTCTGCTCTTCGCTGTTTGCATTAGGTCAAGTTGGACTACGTGATGTGGCATTCCGTTCCAACATAGTATATTACATGCTACGAAATGGTCCCAGTAGTTATACATATTATAATTGCCCTAAAAAAATGTCTAGTATTGAAACCAGAGAACCTTCAAAGCACTTGATGCAACTCAAATCTGAGCGTTTGAATAAATAATCTGAACCAGACTCAAAGTGTGTGTGTGCTAAGGTTCTTTACAGCTTGATCCTTAGGTAAGCCAACTCAATGATTTTGTTTCAAAAGATGGGATCAATAGGTCAAACCAACCTAGATGTCTTAATTATGTTATGCAATTGCTTTTTCTGTGTGCTCAATATGGTATGATTTTCTTTTTTTTCTCTTTTTTTTCTTTTATTTTGTCTCTCATTCTTTTTTTCTTTTTTTTTTTCAATTTTTTTTTCAACACACATACCTTTTAAGGTATCATTTCTCCTCATGGTGGTCTTAATACTCGCCGATGGGTAGCTTCACGCTATCGGTTATAGGTGGTTACATTTCTTTTTTAACTTTAGAGACTTTTCTTTTATTTTCAACCATACCATACATCATAACACAAGCAAATCAGGATAGCCATCTAAGCAAACGATCATTCATCGACCTGCAATTTCTTCAACTAGTCACCTTGCTGACTACTCAGGTTTTCACTGCTAAGAACTTATAATGAAGTGCTTGCGAGTCTAACATAGATCAATTACTCAAAGTGTCAGATAAAAGCACATCAAGAACTTATCATTTCTAAGATTTCACCCTAAAGCAAACGATTTCATCATTGGACTTATGCCTAACTATTAATGACTAAAAAAAACAATTTTTTTTCTTTTTTTCTCTTTTTTTTTTCCTTTTTTTTTACTGAAGGCCGCCCAATGGTCTTTTTATTCATGTTGTAATTTTTTTTTATCGGCTTCCTCTTCCCTGATATCAATGTTTGCTAAACTCTTCTTGACAAGTCTTCATTCTTCTCTAACCAAACAGATATCTATGATGGCTTTTAAGACATGGGGTTAACATGATGCGTGTATGCATGAGATGCATGTGGTTATCAAAAACACATATATCCTTCCGACCTTATTTCTCCCACAATCGTGGTAAGTCTATTTATGTCCTAGGTATGGCTTTTTTTTATGCACGATGTGGGTACACAAAATCGTTCTCTCCTACGCTACAAGGGTGAACCTTGGCTACCTAAGTCCCTTCCCATCGGTAAAAGACAAAGATCACCCATTTACAACATGGACTAAGCTTATTATGGGATCGTGCCATTGTCTATAAACGACAAATTGGGCTTTCGGTAATCACGGTCATGGGGATGGACTTTGAGATATCCAAAAGTATACAAATATGCCATAACAAGGCGTATCCTTCCTGAATGAAAGCCAGTGCGGATATTCGACTCTTGCTTCTAGCATATTTGGATTATGAATGGATTCTCTAAGCCCATCAAGGTTTTCATACAAGTTGGCCCGTTATCATTTCAAAGCTTTCAATCATATTATCGCGAGGTGCAAAATTGTCCCAGTTGAAAAAGGCCCAACATGTTTACACTTTTGCAATAAGGTGCTAAACAAATTCAAATGATAGGGGGCCCAAACACAAAGTGGACCATCGGCATTTTGAAAACTTTTGGACCAATCTGTTGGGTTTCTCTAAGGTCCCAAGGATCATTTTAAGCATAGAAACATCATGTGAATACATCAAAGAAGTTGCGGAATACTTACATTGATCGGTTGTGCGATGCGATGAACACAAAAATCTTTTTATGCCCTTTGAAGCTCACGGTCTTCATTGGTTTATGTCCTCCAAGAATTCGGCCATGGATGATCTCAAGAATTGCGGAATACTTACATTGATCGGTTGTGCGAGTGCGGTTCCCTATCACCTTGGCAAGACCCCGAATGTGTGCTAGCACTCTGTAATTTTTGCCACAAAAATCACCTTGCTTCTTCTTCAAATTCTCCGTTGTGACAGAAAAAATGAAGAAAAAAAACAGCCTCTTTGGCGTGAGAGAGGAGAGAGTGAGAGAGAAGAAGTTGGTTTATGTATTAGTTAATTGATTTCCAAAATCAATTAAACATATACCATAAATTTGAATTTCAAAAAGAAAAGGCATTAATGCCAACCAACTACCACCATCAATCACTCATGACATGTTGTCAAATCACTCAAAGTGACTAGACATCACATCAATCGATTGACTAGTGATTTGACGCTAGATGTGACTTGTGGGCCGTACTTTAATTCGCAATGCGAGTGCACCTGCAAACACTCCCGGGCTCGGGTTCGCTAATTCCAAATTGACGAATTTTCTGTTGCGACTAAATTAAATCTAATTTAATTAAATAACTTTGCCTAGCAAAATTACTATTCATGTCGTTAACGAATTAATTCTAAATTAACTCGTTCGCCCGAATTAAAATCTAACTTCAATTCCGCGTCGAAATCCAATTTCGTATAATATATCGAATATATTATTTTATCGATTAATTCCAAATTAATCGTTCTCTCTCTTTAAAAATATTTTATCCCAGATAAAATATCTCCGTAATTAATCCCAGATTAATTTTATCTCTCATCTAATTAATCCAGATTAATTAAGTACGAGTCATACGTCATCGGTGAATCTTCGGGAAGCGACCCATGAGATCCCTGGATATGTTGGCAGTAAATCCGGTCGTCGGACTATCCGAACACGTACATACCTAAAACTACGTTTATATCGATTTACAAGACAATGTTGGCTTCTAGCAAAGCGCCATGCCTACCCAATTCTCCAGAATATTCTTACTGGAATATGTGATCTATATCAGGCATAGTATACGTAGTATTTGCGTATTTCGATCCAGCATCGGATGTCACGTGCAAGGCCTGGGGCTGGAATTGTGTATGCCCCGTACGAAGCACATATCGGATCTCTGGTAACTAGTCTCTATAATCGGATAATCATGACCTAGTCATATTATCCCGATGACTGCAGTACATAAGAGAACCAGTTCCGTATCCTACGTGATCATCATCTCCACTATGACTGGAGTGATACTTCCATTTCGACATCACACCAATACACTTTGATTCTCAATATAACCAGAAGAGGGGTACACAGAACCTGTTAAAGCCCTGGACGACCAAAACCAAAGTATATTGATTGTCGCAAGTATTAGCGGTGCAAGTCTCAGGTTAAGACCAAATACACCTACCCTGATTCGGACTTCCATAGACACATTGTCATACTACCAATGGAATTCCGAGGGGTCTATGCAGATCGAAACTGTTTCTCGTACCATCGGTAAACACAACCTCCTATTACACTTGCATGAGTATCCTATACCCAAATATATGAGAACTATGCCGTTATGCCCTCACAACGCACACAAGTGTAATACTAGTCTTTTACGTATTATCGATGTCCAATCTCGAAAATACTCTGACTAGGGATATTTAATGATTAAACCTTCGTGGATTGATATTGCCTCATATCATCTCAATCCGGAACTAATCATATGGACCTGCTATCATTTATACATTTTTGGTAATCTAATTACAAATGACAGAAGAGCAATTTCCTTTGTCACATAGTTAATTTGTACAACAACACCATGATCTGTACAAATAGTGACGCTATGGGTCATAATTTTCCAACAATCTCCCACTTAGCCTATAGCCAGTCACTCAAGTGTCTTACAACTGGACTATGTACGGTTCGCACAAACTTCTGCTAAGAAAATGCTTTCGTCAGTGGATTTGATTGATTATCATCTGATGCGATTTATTCGATCATCACATCACCACGATGTATGATCCGAACGAATAGATGAATAATCGAAGTATATATCTGGATCATTGACGAGACCATTAATTCTTTAGCATGTGATGTAGCCTAGCTCAGCTGCTAACAGAACTACTCCAAATCTAATTAGGATTATTATCGACCCAAATGTCTTCTATTGTTGCCTCAGCTGCAACAATAATCCACTTTTGTTTGTTTATTTCGGTAACATATCTTGCTTGGAAGATTTCCAGCTCACTGTTCCGTTATTCAAACTGTATAGTACCGTTGTTACGACTTATAGTCGTCGTTTTATCGGTTCGGAAACTTACAGCAGTGAACCCAGTCATTTCATGTTCTCTTTCTCCATAGTTTAAGACAGCATCCTTAGATCTCTAAAATACTAAAGATGTTCTTAACATCAATCCAATGACTATCAATTGGATTGGCCTGATTGTGACTCCATATGCTCAAAGCGTATGAGACACCAGGCCACGTACATTTTTCAATGTATGAGTTCTCGGAGAGTATTAACAACTTTAAATCTATCCCAGTAGATCTTTATTCCTAGAATAAGGTTGTTTCTCCGAAGAATTCCACGGAGAATTTTTCATGAAAGCCAAGCTTTCACCGATTTTTGGGAATATCATTTCCAAGAAATGATATGTTATTATTATACAGGACATTCACTGTCAGTGCGCTCCCACTAAACTCCTTATATACACAAGAATCATTTTCATTTTAAATTAAATCATATACCATTATGATTACATCAAAACGATAATTCCAAGAACCCAATGCTTGCTTCAATCCATCCATGGATCGAATTAACCCGCAAACCCTGTTTACTAGTTTTGGTACGACAAAACTGTCAGGATGTTATAAACATCCTCCAAAAGGTTTCCGTTAAGGAAAGCGGTTTTGGCATTCAGCTGCCATATTTCATAAATGAAACATGCAGCATCAGCAAGCATTATCCAAATGGACTTAACCATGGCAACTGGTAAAAGGTTTCGTCGTAATCGACACAATGTTGATAATGATACCTTTTTCGCTACAAGCCTAGCTTAGTATGTTGGTATGTTGCCTTCCATGTTTGTCTTCCTTGAAGACTTATATAGTACCAATAGACACAATGCATTGCGGTACAACAACTAGTATCCAAACTTAGTTGGTATACATGGAATCCATTTCGGATATCATGGCACTTTGCCATAATAGGGAGTCGATACCTTGTATCACTTCTTTCATACGTAGTCAGTTCGTATTCCTCAATAAGATTGACATATTTATGAGGTGAGATCAGAAACCCATTCCTCATGTTGTTTTCTGACTCTCTCCCACTTTCGTGATTCTTGTGTATTCGAAGATTATTGGTATAGTTTCATCCTTGATGAACTATTTGTGTTCCATTAGGACTCGGTGCCTGGAATAGTATTACTCCGATTTTCGTCGAGTTTTACTTCCTCCCACTTACCACTGCATATAGGTATTCCTCTTAGGAAAACCGCATGGAGAGCAACAATTAAATTGTTCTCTTGTGAGTTGTATAAGTACTGTACTTTAGTTTCCCTAGGATAACCTACAACTTAGGCACTTATCCAATTTGGGTTCTGGTTTGGTATCATCCAAACATATGCCCAACATTCCCAAATCTACAGGAATGAGAAACCTAGTTTCTTTCCTGTTCATATCTAATATGAAATCTATCTAACATATTTTTATGGAACCTTATTCAAAATAAGTTTTGCACTGTTAATGCATATCCGTTGAAAGAAATGGTAGCTTAGAGCGACTCATGATTAACCTTATCATGTCCAACCAAATTCAGTTTCTCCATTCGGACACACCGTCAATGGACGTGTTCCGGGAGGAGTCTTCATTGAAAGAATATTATACTCTTTCAAGTATTTGAGAAACTTATTGCTTAAGTGTTTTCATCATGGTCTAATCTTGATGGTTAATACTTTAGCCGATCTGTTGTTTTTTCGTGTCGAAACTCTAAAGTTTCCGATTTTTCTTTCAAGAGAAACACATAACCATAACGCGATGCCACATCCGTAAGGGTCACGAAACATTCATATCCACATCTAGCCTAGCTAGACAGGGGCCCACTTACATCATTATGACCGAGGGCTAACAGATCGGTGGCACTTACACTTTTACCAAGTAAAGGTGTTATAGGCACTTTGCCTAATAAACTAGATTTGTAGACTTTATTTGATTAGAATCAAATTTGTCCTAGTACCCACTCTTCAAAAGTGTGGATATATGATTCTTGTTAAATTATGTCCCAGACAACAATGCCACTTATAAGTCTCAACTGATTAATTCAGTTTGAACTATTAGTTTGTCATGTTATACGTTTGAGATTTATTTATATTCAAAATATAAATACTGTTATTCACATCTAATGTGTTTATCTCAATATCATCTTTATAAAATGAATCACTTTAGTGTTCTAGAATATAAAGGTATATCCGCAACGGATTATACTCTGATATAGAGATAATGTTTCTAGTCAAACTAGTCACATTTTAACAGTTTCCTAATTTAAGTACACACCCGAAGAGTAGTTCCTAAACTTAGGTCTCTACGGTTAAAACAGCGACTCTCATCCCATTTCCAATTCGCAGATTAATCTCATCTGAAGTCAGTATCCTGCTCTCAGCAGATTCTGCACATCAGTATATATTTATGTACCACATCCAGTATCTAAAATCCAATTTTAATACTAGTAGCGAACATGTTTATGACAACATATTTGAAGTCGGAGCCTTGCCCGTCTTCAATTCCTTCATGTCTGCCTTGTCCATACGGCAGTCACGCTTCCGTGTCCCCGTTTACCACAATTTAGGCAGACCCTTGGGATTGTCTTTTGTCTTCCCAGAAGATTATAATGATTTTGCCTTTGCCCCTTTTTCCACACCCCAGAAGCCTTTGGCCAAGCCTTGGCCCTCTGGGACGTCGAAGTAAAATGCGCCTTACGCTTCTTGCCTTACTGCAAACTCTGGCTTTGTCTCTTTGAGTATAGCTTTTAACTCTCCAAGAGTTTACTATTGCAATTTGTTCTTCTAAGATCTAAGGATAGATCTATGAAGATCCTTCAATTTCATTATCATACTACAAGGATCTAATCCTTAGTTCTGAATAAGAGATTAATGAGTCTATTTGGCAAGCATATTGGATTAAGCACTAAAGTTATCATCACATGAATCTTCCAAATATCATGCTCTACTTATTTGCTCAACTTCGGGCTTAGGCCCAAGATGTTATTTTATCAAATAAAGTAACTTCTTAGTTTTCAGGACTATCCTGATTCTTTATTCCCAATTTGAAAAATTAAAGTCGTTTAAAAAATATTTTTAACCCAGGATTATGTTTTAAACACTAATCTTTCAATTATCTTGATTCTAATAGTCCAACTATTTAATCAACGATTTTAGGTACTATTTATTATAATGATTACTATAGTCCAACTATATAATCACTATAATTTAATTGATTAAATTCAATTATATTGATTACTATAATCCAATTATAATATCAACTATTAATTGAAATAGTTTGAATACAGTCCAACTGTTTATTAAAACAACGATTAAATATTAGTCCAACTAATAAATAATTTATTTGACGAAATGTTTGAAATGAGCGCGTATGGCAAGTAACTAAATGAATATTGCAAATTTAATACTTCCCTCCCACTATTTTTCGGCGAGCCTCTAACCCTATGTTGAGTACTTGGAAACCTTGTTTCTTACTGGGCTAGGATCCCGTTAAATAACACACAATCTTGACTTAGGCCAACAAATTGTATGATAATTAACTAGGTAGATCTCTAAGATCAATTGGATCCCATCCAATTCTTAGATCCAGTAGGTGGACATCCAAGTCTGAAACATATATCCTATATATGTCAATATATCCAATATATTGCCTAACCTTTTTCCTCTGAATCAACTAAGCCTTGGCTTTGGCACACCAAACTTAGTGATCCCAGTTAAGCGGAACCCATTGACTATGGAAAGCTTCGTAATCAATGTCGATGGACAAGAAGTGATCTTGACTTTGGCCAAAAAATCACAACTTGGACAAGACACCGATATGGAACAAAGACTTCATGATTCAAACACATCATCGACGGACAAAGGCCTTGACTTTGGCCAACAAACCAATGCCAGTCTTGGATCTTGAGTAAGAATCACTCAATGGAAGGAAAACGCTTAATATGATGTGGAGGGTTTTTTTGCGTGCAATTGGTAACCAATTATTATCTTTGTTAAGGTCTCATCATCATACACCCTTAACATGCATTATAAACACATAATAAGGCGCGTAAATAAATATAATAATAATATGCGGATGGATACTTAAACATTGTTCCTAGAACAAATCTCTCCATTTCCTCTCTCCCGCTAGCACATGTATTACTTCTACTACCCGATTACATAACACTTCTAAAGAAACCTCATTTACATTGAGGGGAATAGGTGAGAAGAGAAATACAAGAGTAAGGAGGTAATAGGCTGGAACGCAAGTCCAATTTAATAAATTCTAAATTTATTACAACATTTTCCAAAATTGCCCCCCACCTATCTAATATCCATCTGATATACATTATTCATACATTGCAACCATGTATTCACACAAGCATGTTATTAATCAATCTAATCCAATTAATTAATTTGATAATTAATGACCATCCAATGTTCAAACAATGATTTGATTTTACGCGAGTCCGACTCGTTTTGCGAATAAGTACTCAAAACGAATTCTTCAATTAAATTAAACTACAACATTAAATCCAATTTAATTTTTATTTAATACTAATTCATTTATTTAATTCCAAATTAAATATTTACACTTTTAATGTACCTTTACGACTTAGATTCCAAATCTAATCGTTACGGGTCTCAAACCCGATTAACATCCAATGTCAATTTATTTAAAGTCCAATAGGCTTTTAATTATTTCTAAGGCGGCATGGACTTTTGGTCAATATGGGTCAAACCCAATACCAAAGCCCATTTAAGGAATCACCCTTATTTGCCAAGAAACCAATTTAGGCCCATAGGCCCAATTAATATTAAAGGCCCATTAAGTCATAATTGGACTTTATGGATGCGGTTTTGGGCCCAATTTGACCCAACCAATTTAGCCTAAACCTAACTTGGTACAACCAAGCCCAATAAGCCCAATTACAACTTTTAAGGCCCAATTCCAAAATAAGCCCAATTAATTAATCACAAAAATCCAAATTTCATAACTTAATTAACCAAAGTGTATAGTCATAATTGATTAACCAAATAACATTTCCAAAATACTAATTTGTACAATTAATTATGCTCATTAACATCAAAATATGTCCAACCATTTTAATCAAAAATCAACTCATTTGCATGCTTCAATACTCACGACATTTTGGGGTTTAATAATCCGATTTCGTTTTCAATCCAATTGAATTACAAATCAACATTTCCCAAATGTTTCAAGTCAACCAATGATCAAAGAAACAAAAATACCATGACTTAGGGAATAAGTAGTATTCGGCCAAGCCTCACCAATTTGGGGAAAATTGTTCCAAATCAATTTACATGAAATTGATCACATCCAACTTCAATTAAACATCATTCAAGCATACTCAATCAAAGAATTTTATCAAATCATGCACAAATTCAATTTACCCAATTTTAACCCTAAGTTCAAGTTTCATGCTCAAATGGCTCAAGATACCATTGTTGGGTTTCTCTAAGGTCCCAAGGATCATTTTAAGCATAGAAACATCATGTGAATACATCAAAGAAGTTTCGAAATACTTACATTGATCGATTGTGCGATGCGATGAACATAAAAATCTTTTTATGCCCTTTGAAGCTCACGGTCTTTACTGGTTTATGTCCTCCAAGAATTCGGCCATGGATGGTCTCAAGCTCCAAGCTTTGTGATGTGTATTCCATGCTTACGAGTGTGGTTCCCTATCACCTTCGCAAGACCCCGAATGTGTGCTAGCACTCTGTAATTTTTGCCACAAAAATCACCTTCCTTCTCCTTCAAATTCTCGGCTGTGACAGAAAAAATGAAGAAGAAAAACTGCCCATTGGGCGTGAGAGAGGAGAGAGTGAGAGAGAAGAAGTTGGTTTGCGTATTAGTTAATTGATTTCCAAAATCAATTAAACATATACCATAAATTTGAATTTCAAAAAGTCAAGGCATTAATGCAAACCAACTACCACCATCAATCACTCATGACATGTTGTCAAATCACTCAAAGTGACTAGACATCACATCAATCGATTGACTAGTGAAGTGACGCTAGATGTGACTTGTGGGCCGCAATTTAATTCACAATGCGAGTGCGCTCGCAAACACTCCCGGACTCGGGTTCGCTAATTCCAAATTAACGAATTTTCCGTTGCGACGAAATTTAATCTAATTTAATTAAATACTTTGCCTAGCAAAATTACTATTCACGTCGCTAACGAATTAATTCTAAATTAACTCGTTCGCCAGAATTATAATCTAATTTCAATTCCGCGTCGAAATCCAATTTCGTATAATATATCGAATATATTATTTTATCGATTAATTCCAAATTAATCGTTCTCTCTCTTTAATAATATTTTTATCCCAGATAAAATATCTCTGTAATTAATCCTAGATTAATTTTATCTCTCATCTAATTAATCCCAGATTAATTAAGTGTGAGTCATACGTCATCGGTAAATCTTCGGGAAGCGACCCATGAGATCCCCGGATATGTTGGCAGTAAATCCGGTCGTCGGACTATCCGAACACGTACGTACCTAGTACTACGTTTATACCGATTTACAAGACAAGGTTGGCTTCTAGCAAAGCGCCATGCCTACCCAATTCTCCATAAATATTCTTACGGGAATATATGATCTATATCAGGCGTAGTATACGTAGTATTGCGTATTTCGATCCAACATCGGATGTCACGTGCAAGGCCTGAGGCTGGAATTGTGTATGCCCCGTACGAAGCACATATCGGATCTCTGGTAACTAGTCTCTATAATTGGATAATCATGACCTAGTCATATTATCCCGATGACTGCAGTACATAAGAGAACCAATTCCCTATCCTACGTGATCATCATCTCCACTATGACTGGAGTGATACTTCCATCTCGACATCACACCCAATATACTACGATTCTCAATATAACCAAAAGAGGCGTACACAGAACTTGTTAAAGCCCTGGACGACCAAAACCAAAGTATATTGATTGTCGCAAGTATTAGCGGTGCAAGTCTCAGGTTAAGACCAAATACACCTACCCTGATTCGGACTTCCACAGACACATAGTCATACTACCAATGGAATTCCGAGGGGTCTATCCAGAGCGAAGCTGTTTCCCATACCATCAGAAAACACAACCTCCTATTACACTTGCATGAGTATCCTATACCCAAATATATGAGAACTATGCCGTTGCCCTCACAACGCACACAAGTGTAATACTAGTCTTTTACGTATTATCGATGTCCAATCTCGAAAATACTATGACTAGGGATATTTAATGATTAAACCTTTGTGGATTGATACTGTCTCATATCATCTCAATCCAGAACTAATCATATGGACCTTCTATCATTTATACATCTTTGGTAATCTAATTACAAATGACAGAAGAGCAATTTCCTTTGTCACATAGTTAATTTGTACAACAACACCTTGATCTGTACAAATAGTGACGCTATGGGTCATAATTGTCCAACACAATCGCCATAAGACATAAACTCGTCCCAATTTAAATGGCCCAACAAGTTCGTATCTCATGACAAGAGGTCCAAATGGATCCAAATGATGATGGTCCCAAAATAAGCATAAGGTATAGCTTCTATAGGATACATGACTATGGTTCAAATGTGGGCGTATAGGGGTATAGATAAAGGCTCCCGTCGGTGAAGGGTTGCCCACAACTAGTTCTCCCCCACTCAAGGGTTCGAGCGACCAACCCTAAGGTACGTGCCAACGAGTGATGATGTCATATAACAATTCGCCACCTCGAGCGAAAGCGACTTTATGATACATGACGCCATCATGGTAAAAAGGGTATGCAATATATTAGACTAGGTTAACTAAAGCAAAAATCACAAGCATTACAAGGCATTATTTCGGGGCCGATTCTCTATCTCCAGTGGAGTCTCCAGACTGTAGGAACATGGCACAGAGATGGTGCGACGCTGTCCGGGCTCGCGGCCCGTTGGGAGTACAGAGTAGCCCGCGGGGGACTAATCCAGAGAATAAATGGAGTCGCCACCCAATGTGAACTGGGAAATCATTTAAGGCCGCACTCACCCATCATAAGGGAAGACCTCAAATCGTTGGGTTCGGAATGGTCCCTTACTTATCTCAATTGTAATGAAAGGATTTATACAATAATATAACTGTATGCACTTCATTTTTGCATATAAGTCTCGATGATGAGCCTCGTACGGAGGCACTACCCTTTAAGTTGCGGAAGTCACGGGAAAGGGACGTCGGAAGGAAAAATTCAGAAATCGATACCTTGTTGGACTTAATTCGTTTGATTAGCTTCGGGTTCGCTCGTTGGATCTCTGTTTTAAAATTCATCCTACCACACACTACCAACCACACGCCAAGCCCACCAAATAGCCATCCTACACGCCCATAAGCCTCCAAGCCCATTAAATCACATCCAAAAATATTCAAACACATTATACACATGTTAAAATCCAATCAAATCTCATTCCTAAATTAAATAAAATCAAATCAAATCCCATAAATCACCTTCCTAATTAAATTAAATCACATGCCTAAACTAAATCAAATCAAATCAAATCCCATAAATCACATTCCTAATTAAATTAAATCACATGCCTAAACTAAATAAAATCAAATCAAATCAAATCACCTTCCTGAATTAAAGAATCAAATCAAATCTCATAAATCACATTCCTAATTAAATTAAATCCCTTTCCTAAACTAAAACAATCCCCTGCCTAAATTAGATAGATTTTCCTTATGACACACTAATTAGAGATATCTCCATAATTACACAATATCATTTCCCTTCCGTACAAGGATAACCTCAACCCTCACATATAAAAAGGACCATAAACCAACCCTTCACACCCTAGCATTCACGCCCAAGCACTCTAAAAAATCCTCTCCATTGCCGTGAATAAGCTCTCATAAATCCCCCTTCATTGCCGCAACCCACACCCTCTAAAATCTCCCTCCATTGCCGCACCAACAGACCCATATAGCAGCCCCAATCCAAGCACAGACAGACACCAAACAGCCCATATAGCTGTTGGAGTTTGCTAAGGTTCCAATGATCAATAAAAAAACATGAAACATAAGTGAATACAACGAGGGAGTTGCGGAATACTCACATCGATCGGTTGAGCGATGCGGGAGGCAACAAAATTCCATTTCTGCTCGACAGTGGACTGCTCGCAACTTACTGTTTTGGCGTCTATTGATGCTCCTTGAACAAGCTCCATGCTTCGTTAAACGATTCCCGGCTCATTGGTGGACTTCCCTATCACCTAAGCATGTCTCTCGGAGTGTTAGCTCTCTTGATTTTTGCCACAAAAACCAAGCACTTTGCTTCCCATTTTCTTCAAGTCACTCGAGTGGGCTACCAAAAACAGAAGAAAAACAGCCCCTAAAGGGCGTGAGAAAGATGAGCAATTTTGGCTCCGATTGCGTGAGAAGAGAGAGAATGAGTGAAGTTGTGTATTAGTTAATTTAATTTCCAAAATCAAATAATAAACATAGACAAAAATTGTGTAAAAGCTTTCCAAAAGTCAACACCCAAATTTTGGCTCCAAAATAGCATAAATAAATGCTAGCCATCAACTTCCATCAAGTCACATATTTCAATCAAGTTGTCAAGTCACATCACTCAAAGTGACAAGTGATTGACACTTGATGCGACTTAGGATTTGACGCTGATTTGACTTGCGTGTCGCACTCGTATTCGAAATGTGAATTCACTCGCAAACAATCCCCAGCTCGGGTTCGCTAATTCCAAATTAACAAATTTTCCGTTGTGACGCAATTAAATGATTATGCCTAGCGAAATCACTATTCACGTCGCTAACGAATTAATTCTAAATTAATTCGTTCGCCCGAATTAAAATCTAATTTTAATTCCGTGTCGAAATCCAATTTCGTTTAATATATCAAATATATTAATTAAAAAGATTAATAATTCCAAATTAATCGTTTTCTCTCTTTAATGATATTTTATCCAAGATAAAATATCTCCGCAATTAATCCCAAATTAATTTTCTCTCTCATCTAATTAATCCCAGATTATTAAAGGTGCGAGTCATACGTCATCGGTGAATCTTTGGGAAGCGACCCATGAGATCCCCAGATATGTTGGCAGTAAATGCGGTCGTCGGACTATCCGAACACGTAAGTACCAAGTACTACGTTTATACCGATTTACAAGACAAGGTTGGCTTCTAGCAAGTGCCATGCCTACCCAATTCTCCAGAAATATCCTCACAGGAATAAAGGATCTATATCAGGCGTAGTATACGTAGTATTGCATATTTCGATCCAGTATCAGATGATCACACATGTAAGGCCTGGGGCTAGTACAGTGTCTGCCCCGTAGCATACGATTCAAGGATGACGACCAACTAGTCTCTTTATTATCGGATAATCATGACCAAGTCATATAATCCTGACAGTTACAACCTTTTTAGAGAACCAGTTCGTATCCCTACGCGATCATCATCTCCATATGACTGGAGTGACACTTTCGTCTTGACATCACACCCAACACACTACGATTCTCGATATACCCAGAATAGGCGTACACAGAAACCGGTTAAAGCCCTGGATGACCAAAACCAAAGTATTTTGATTGTCGTAAGTATTAGCGGTGCAAGTCTCAGGTTAAGACCAAATACACCTACCTTGATTTCAGATTTCCATAGACATATAGTCATACTACCATTGGAATTCCGAGGGGGTCTATCCAAAGCGAAGCTGTTTCCTCGTACCATCGGTAAAACATAACCTCCTATTACACTTGCATGAGTATCCTATACCCAAATATATGAGAACTATGTCGTTGTGTGCCTCACAACGCGCACAAGTGTAATACTAGTCTTTTACGTATTTATCGATGTCCAATCTCGATAATACTCTGACTAGGGATATTTAATGATTTATCCTGTTGGTTTCTATAATATGTCCCAAACAAAGATTAAGCATGTGAATACTATAAAGAATATATATGAACATGAAATATGGCGGAATCATACTTACAATGCCTTGTGATGAAGTAGATGATCAAATGGTAGAAGCTCCAAGTGGTGGAGGATTCGGCCAAGAGGAGGAAGAAGACTTGAAGCTCCAAGCTATTGTATTCCAAGCTCTTTGATGGTTTCCCTATCACCTCTTTTGATCCCTTGCTTGTGCTAGCAAAAATGGAGAA
>SKCR01042967.1:0-31117 GCA_019454045.1 Zanthoxylum bungeanum
GGGTGGTTCCATTTCTCCGAATGACGCTTAGGCATCACATTTGTAAATTCTTTATGTCGTTTGGTAGAATGGGCTGTTCTTTCGTTTTGCATGTTGGAGGAAATGTCTTTTCTTTTATTCCTTTTATCTTCTTCCCACCTGATTTCAACTTGTGCTCGAGTCATAACCCTGGTCCATCGTGTAGCACCGAAACTTGGTCAGCTTTTTGTAGAGTCCACTTTCACAAAGTAACCCGTTCCTGAAAGCCTCCACAGCTGTTGGTTGATGAAGGTCTGGGATTGTTATTCTTTCTTTGTTGAATCGAGCAACATAGCTTCGCAATGATTCTCCCCTCCGTTGTAGGATGGCACTAAGATCATCAGTAGTTTTTTCAAGTTTGCAAGAGCTGGCGAAATGTTCAACAAATTTGTCTGCTAATTGTTGATAAGATTTGATGGATCTGTATGGTAGGTTGATGAACCATGTAAGAGCTGGACCACCCAAAGTTTCTCCAAATCCTCTGCACATTCCAGCTTCCCATTGATGAGGAGCTAAGCCTGTTGACATCATTTTGTATTTATAATGAATGACATGGTCGTCTGGGTCAGTAGATCCATCGTATAACTTCATGTCTGGTGGGCTGAACTTCCGTGGAAGCTCAACAGATGTTATCGTCTCAATGAAAGGGGTATCTGAAATGGTTCCAGCTCTACTCTTCTTCATTGGAGTTTCACACCTGGTAGACTGGACATAATAGCTTCTTTAAATTCTTTCATTTCCTTTCTCATTGTGACGACAATTTGCTGGGCTTGGTTGACTGGTGAACTTGGTAAGTTCCTCTGGTTCTCACCATTTGATGGAACGTCGTCTGTTGTTTCGTCAAATGCTCCTTGAAGTTAGTTGGAGTGATCCGGTTGTTGTGTTGTTCTGATGTATTGTGAAGCTGTGTGGGTGATGAAAGTAGTTCCAATTGTTTTTGGGGTTTATGTTGGAACTACGAAAGGTAAAATTCTCTTCTTCCAATTCTCTTCTAAAGCTTTCAATCTGTCTTGTAGTATGGCCAATTGTGATGCCACTGGATCAGGTGTTTGTTCATTGCTTGAAGTCATGATTGACTAAGCAGTGAGTGTTTGTAGGGTGGAAAGCCTTTGTCTGCAAATTATTGCTAGGGCCCCACGGTGGGCGCCAAATTGTGGACTCCGGAATTCGCCAAGGTCCCCAACCAGAATTTGTAAGTTGGGCACTAGCAATCCTGCAAAAAACAAAGTAGAGTGGACGAGAGTAGGCTACCACCGGTGTGTGGATACCGGGTACACTCCGACGCCCAAGTCAGTGGCAGGAAATAATTTTGTAAAATGGGAAAGCAAGGTTGAATATTACCTCTACTTCTACTTCCTTGTTTGGCCGTGAGAGCCGTGTAATATATGAGGGGATTAAGGATTGAGAGCATGAAGTATTAGGGTGAGAGAAATGAGACTTGAATGCTTTCTTCCTGTATTCTTTTCATATTTATAGATAAAACATGATCTGAGGTTTGGTGTATTTGGTAATGGTTTTGGAGTAAGTGAAGATTAGTGCTAGAGTTAGGTTAAGTGGAGTGGTGGGGATTAGTGCTAGAGTTAGGTTAAGTGGTCATGCTTTATGATTTTAATTGTAATCAAATACATAATTCTTTGGGCTTTGGTTTCGGGCCTAACATGCTGATGGGCTTAAGGTGAAAGACAGTTGTACCCTTAGACCAAATTTGGCTCTTACAGTTTGTGCTTCAGTGTGCATTTTAAAGTGTGCATTTTAAGAAATGAAGTGTCATTTTAGTGGTGTTGTGAGATGTTTGATTCCATTATCTTCTTCAACTGTATTGGCAGTTTTTGGTTTTTGCTGTATATGTGCCTGGTAATTCTCTGTCTGATTCGAATCGGATCGGATCGGATCGGTCCGATCCGAAATAGTTCGATTTCAGATCGGACTGATCCGATCCGAATCAGATCAGATCGGTCCGAATTAAGCCTATTTCGGTCCGATCCGATCCGATCCGATAATTATCGGACCGAATCGGATCGAGTCCGATTAGCTGATCCGATCCGATCGAATCATAAAATTCCGCGAATTTCGGATCGGATCGAATTCGGTTTCGGTCCGATCCGATCCGAATTCGATAATGCCCATGCCTAATCGTGTTCTCATTTTTGTCCGAATTTACTCACTTCCTTCGGTTCGACTTCTAAAGTTCTGAGTAATAAATATTTGTGATATTTATGATTTCTCATAATTATAATAATTTTTTTTGAATTGCGATTGTTTTCTTATGCTAATTGTATAATAATTTTGACAATTAAAATCTTTTCAAACCATGATTGCATGGGATTTTAATTACATGACAATTGCACATAACAAAATGTAGGACTAATTATTACGTGAATTTATTTTAATTATAATTGTTTATAATTTTAATAAGTGGATGCTAATCTTTTGATACGAATAAAGTAAATCAATTTTTTATTTCTTATTAGGGATAGATAGCTTAATTTAATATTTTATTTTATTTTATTTTTTCTATTTAAAAACTGAGTTTCCTACCTAGCGTATATTATGATTAGAAAAGCCTTACTTGAATCAGAATAAGTTATTTAATTATAATCGGAATTAAACAATATTTTTATTGATGTTTTATTTTATTTTATAATTAAAACATATTGTTTACACAAATGCTTTTCCTTAAGATTATAACTTCTTAGTACCAAAATAAATAAGTAAATATCTTTGAAAGAAATATATGTAACAAACAGGGTTGGCTCAAGGTAAATGTTTACTAAAATATATTAATTAATTTAATAATTTAAATCATTTATATTACAAATAACTAATATAATTTCCTTAAATGTATATCGTTAAATTTTTATGAGGCCTTGAGGTGAGGGTCTAAGAGACAACCTAAATTGGCTTAGGGTCGAGCCATCTATGATTTATAATATTATTATTTTATTAATTATTATTATATCAGGGATAAATTAAATATTTTTTGAAGGGTAATGAAAATATTCCTTACTTCAAAATATTATTCCTAATCTAAACAATTTTGTCCCCCCTCAATCCATTGATTTCCTTATCCAACACCAAATCAAATCCTCTCTTTAATGCCAAAATCCATTCCTTGTGAGACAAGGAGAAACCTTACCTTTTCTCTATAAATATAACACAAAATCCAACCCTTCAAGGACTTCACTCTCTCGGCACTTCAACCAAAAATAATACAAACCCAAAACACTTTTCTCTCTCATATCTCTCACGAAAACAACTAAATAATAAACCCTCATCAGCCACGCCCAAAAATTGTCCACAAAACCAATAGCCTTCAACGCCCTACACTCCCCCTCTAACGCCTTACGTAACCCTCAGCCAACCCACTGACCAGCAAACAAGTAAGAAATCATCACGCAACCCTCACTCCTCACGCCTAAAGACACATAAACCCTCACAAATCAAACGCATCAACCCAAAGCCGTGAGCCCTTAAAACCAACAAACCACCAGTCCACGTGAAGACTTGAGCTACACTCACGCCACCTGCCTCTCCTTCCAATTAGCTTCACGCACAAGTCCACGATGCCACATGACTCTCCCTTTAATTAGCCTTAAAACACGCCAAAACAGTAGCCTAAATTACCAAAAACAGTGACCAACATATGGCAGCAAAACAGCAAAAAAATGGAGTCAAAATAGTAGCTTGAGCAGCGAAACAACGAGGTAAAACGCGAACCAGTGAACCAGAAAAGTTGCGGTGTGATAGCCCTTCCGACGGCCGTGAAACGCGAGTTCGAAAGTCGACATAAAAGGTTAGACCTGAGGGTATTTTTCACATCCGTTTTCAGTTATATGTTTATTATTTATTGAGTTTCGTTCGCATGATTATTGTGTTAAAGTGCATGTTGTGGCCCTTGAATAGATAGAAAATGCATGTATTATGAAATGATGTATGTTGTGGCCCTTTGAATAAAATGAAAAATGTGTCGCCTCTCGTGGTATATCGGATGGAAACCCGGACATAAATTTCATAGCCGATTTCGAATGGACGGTAGTATGATCTGTACTCGGGATACAACTCCACGTACCACTTGAGTAAACGGCGCATTTTTTTATTTTATGTTGTTTTGATTTGTTTATTATTCGTTACTTGATTTCCGCATGTTTTTTTTATATGTAATGATGTGATCGAGCGCATGAGCTTAGTAAGTTGGATTAAAGGCCCCCTATTTTGAGGGGTTAAAATCCTTTACCACAATGCTTTGATGCGCCGATTGATGTATATTCGGTTGAATGTAAGATGTGTTCAATCGGGTATACGAAGCCAATATTATTGTCTTTATTTTTTATATGTAATGATGTGATCGAGCGCACGGGCTTAGTAAGTTGGATTAAAGGTCCCCTATTTTGAGGGGTTAAAACCCTTTACCGGGCCGCGAGCCCAGGACAGCATGTGTCGTCCAGTTTCTGTGTCCCACAGTCTGGCGACTCCACTGGGGATAAAGAATCAGCCCCGAAATAATGTCTTGTAATATTATGATTTTTTCTTTAATTGACCGTGCCTATCGTGGGTTAAAAGAGGTTTAATCAAAGGCATTTTGAGGCTAGGTAATGGTTTGGTGTCTTCCTTCACTCACTACCTTTCTAGAAGGAAAAGCTGTGAAGACACCTAGATAATCATCTACTTGTAGCCTATTGTGACAGACTAATCTGGAGGACTTGTTGCTTATTCCTGTCACCAAGCGATAAGAGCCTAAGAGGCTCGGGTACTTAAGAGAGCCTCGCTCCACCCTCCCTCTGGGGAATCTGCAACAAGAAATCCATTTGACAGTTAGTCACACACCATAACTCGTTGGCACGTACTGTAAGGTATAAAAAAGGTGCGCTCACTTGGTCGCTCGAACCCTTGAGTGGGGAGACCTAGTTGTGGGTAATCCTTCGCCAGCGAGAGTCTTTGTCTACACTCTTGCGAACCCACACGTAGACCGGGGTTGTATGACCTATAGCAATTATTTCCTTGTGTTTGTGGGCCATCCTCATTTGGATGTAGTTGGACTTCTTGTCAGAAATGCGAATTTGTTGGGCCATTTAAACTGGGACGAGTTCGTATCCTATGACAATTGAGCCAAAAGCTTCTGAAATATTGATGGGCCACTCTGTAGAAATTATTTATGTATGCTTGTGTTTGGGAACATTGCCGTTTGGATCCATTCAGACCTTTTGTCATGAGGTATGGGCTTGTTGGGCCATTTAAACTGGGACAAGAACGTATCTTACGATGATTGGGCCAAAAGCTTCTAAAACGCCAATGGGCCATTGTATGTTTGTGTTTGGGAGCATTATCATTTGGATACGGTTGGACTTCTTGCCATAAGAAGTGAACTTGTTGGGCCATTTAAACTGGGACGAGTTCACTTCTATGACAGTTAGCCCAAAAGCTTCTAAAATGATGATGGGCCGATTTGTGTGAAGATTTTAATGAGTTGATATATTCCTTGTATCGCATGCATCTCATTCATCTCATGCATACATATATCATGTTAACACCCTATGTGTCTAAAAAGCCATCATAGATTCTCGTTGGGTTGGGGAAGATTGAAGACTCACTAAAAGATATGAGTACATCCGATAACGAGGTATCCCGGATAGATCAGTTGGAAAATGGTTTCGCCAAGATTACCGAACAGTTGCAAGCCTTGACTACCGCCATGGAAAATATGGATGTACCCCGTGCTGGGGAAGTTCTAAAAATGTGAAGCGCGAGAAGCCTCTGAATGGGTTGGGGGATGATATCCCCGCTTTTGATGACGACATGGCAGAGTATGCAACAGGCAGAGTGATTGGGTCTCAGGCAGAATTTCAGAAGCTTCGGGATCAGGTTGAAACAGTTACCCACAAAATGAGGGGTAAATATGAAGAGTTGTTAGATTATGAGGCAATGACCTTCAAAGAACAGTTGCCAGCTCAGTTCAAGATGTCAGATATAGCTAAGTTCAACGAAAATGGGGATTCGAGTGTCCATCTGCGGCAATACGTCTCAGTGATGAGTTCAGTGGGTCTGTCACAACGCCAAGTCCAAAAGATGTTTGGGATGTCACTCGAGGAGGCACATGTAGTGTGGTATCACAACCTTGAGAAAAAGGTTATAGAAGATTGGAGGGAATTGGCAGATGCATTTCTAAAACAGTATGTTACGGACTTGGAGATTGATTTGTCACTCCGAGATCTGGAGAACACTAAGCAGAAGCCGGATGAGAGCTTTAAGGAGTATGTAGACCGCTGGAGAGGTCAACTTTTGAAAATGCAGACTCGGCCTTCAGAGAAAGACCAAATTAAGATGATTATCAAGGGTACTAAGCCCTCAATCTATGGTAAGCTGAGGAGGATGACCTCCATGATTGCGGATTTTTGACAGTTGAGGGAAACTGTCATGGACATTGAAGAAGAGGAGCCGAGAACCGGAAGTTTTATGGCCAGAATATGAGGACTTTTGGGGGGCATTCTGAGACCAAACCCGCTGCTGCCGAGGTTGCTGCCATCAAGAACCAGCGTTTCTCCAACTTGGGAAGACCTTTGTCCAAGGTACTTGAGAAGTTGACAAGGCAAGGATTCTTAAAACCTTTGGAGCCTAAACCACTTCCAAATCCCCCACCACCACATCTAAAAATAGACCGCTATTGTCACTTCCACCAGCAACACGGCCATGATACTGACAGATGTTCTCGCCTCCGGTATGAAATTCAGGACCTCATTGATGCCCACAAAATACCCGATCCTGAAAAAGAACGGCCTTGCACACACATCAACCCTCTGCCAGATTATCACTATGTTCCCCCACCGACTTACATGATCAACTCCGGCCTACCCGAAACCTTTGTCCTCCAAACTCTCAATCAACAGGCTTCTTGCATTGAGATAAAGGATAACAGTAGTAAAGAACCGTAGGCCGAGGGAAAAGGCAATGAAACTGCTCTCCGGGTATGGAGATATTACTGCGACGCCTTGGGTATGAGGTTTAGCATGCCAGGTACGGCACTCCGGGTATGAAGATATTACTGTAACGCCTTGGGTATGAGGTTTAGCACGCCAGGTACGACACTCCGGGTATGGAGATATTACTGTGACGCCTTGGGTATGAGGTTTAGCACGCCAGGTACGGCACTCCGGGTATGGAGATATTACTGCGATGCTTTGGGTATGAGGTTTAGCACGCCAGGTACGGCACTCCGGGTATGGAGATATTACCGCGACGCCTTGGGTATGAGGTTTAGCACGCCAGGTACGACACTCCGGGTATGGAGATATTACTGCGACGCCTTGGGTATGAGGTTTAGCATGCCGGGTATGGCACTCGGGTATGGAGATATTACTGCGACGCCTTGGGTATGAGGTTTAGCACGTCAGGTACGGCACTCGGGTATGGAGATATTACTGCGACGCCTTGGGTATGAGGTTTAGTATGCCAGGTACGACACTCCGGGTATGGAGATATTACAGCGACGCCTTAGGTACGAGGTTTAGGACGCCAGGTACGACACTCCGGGTATGGAGACACCACTGCGACACTCTAGGTACGGAGACACAACTACGACACCTCGGATATGAGGTTTAGCATGCCAGGTACGACACAACATCAACTCCACGCAACACATGGCAAGTCAAGTGGCAGCTGGCGAGCCAAGTAAGTGAAAATGTATTGCATAACTTTGATAAGATTGTCACTGTTACACGTTACACAAGTCCCATCAAAGTGAGGGCGACTGTAGGCACTGCATTTTTGCATATAAATCCCGATGATGAGTCTCATTTGGAGGCACTACCTTTTAAGTCGCGGGAAACGGACGTCGGAAGGGAAAAGATGGAAATCAGTACTTTGTCGAATTTGACTCGCTTGTTTAGCTTCGGGCTCGCTGGTGGACCTCCGTTTTAAAGCACATTTAGCCTAAAAAAATCCGCAAACCCTTTGGCCTTGACCTAAAACCCCAGCAAGCCCACACATCTAGCTCGCACAAACCAAACCCACCAAGCCAAGCCCACTCACGCAGCCCACACGCCCAATGCCCTCAAAATACAACCCAAATTAAATAAAATAATTAATTAAATATATATTTAACACATGTGTAATTAAATAAAACAAATAAAATCTAAATAATCACCTACCAAAATAATAAAATACTTACACAAATTAAAGAAATTGCATGCCTAATAAAGATAAATCAAATATATTATATACCTAACTTAACAAATATCTGCCTAATTAAAATCAATCATAACAAATTAAATATATTATATTCCTAATCTAAACAATTTTGTCCCCCCTCAATCCATTGATTTCCTTATCCAACACCAAATCAAATCCTCTCTTTAATGCCAAAATTCATTCCTTGTGAGACAAGGAGAAACCTTACCTTTTCTCTATAAATATAACACAAAATCCAACCCTTCAAGGACTTCACTCTCTCGGCACTTCAACCAAAAATAATACAAACCCAAAACACTTTTCTCTCTCATATCTCTCACGAAAACAACTAAATAATAAACCCTCATCAGCCACGCCCAAAAATTGTCCACAAAACCAATAGCCTTCAACGCCCTACACTCCCCCTCTAACGCCTTACGTAACCCTCAGCCAACCCACTGACCAGCAAACAAGTAAGAAATCATCACGCAACCCTCACTCCTCACGCCTAAAGACACATAAACCCTCACAAATCAAACGCATCAACCCAAAGCCGTGAGCCCTTAAAACCAACAAACCACCAGTCCACGTGAAGACCTGAGCTACACTCACGCCACCTGCCTCTCCTTTCAATTAGCTTCACGCACAAGTCCACGATGCCACATGCCTCTCCCTTTAATTAGCCTTAAAACACGCCAAAACAGTAGCCTAAATTACCAAAAACAGTGACCAACATACGGCAGTGAAACGACAATAAAACAGCAGAAAAACAGAGTCAAAACAGTAGCTTGAGCAGCGAAACAGCGAGGTAAAACACTGAACAATGAACCAGAAAAGTTGCGGTGTGATAGCCCTTCCGACGGCCGTGAAACGCGAGTTCGAAAGTCAACATAAAAGGTTAGACCTGAGGGTATTTTTCACATCCGTTTTCAGTTATATGTTTATTATTTATTGAGTATCGTTCGCATGATTATTGTGTTAAAGTGCATGTTGTGGCCCTTGAATAGATAGAAAATGCATGTATTATGAAATGATGTATGTTGTGGCCATTTGAATAAAATGAAAAATGTGTCGCCTCTCGTGGTATATCGGATGGAAACTCGGACTTAAATTTCATAGCCGATTCCGAATGGACGGTAGTATGATCTGTACTCGGGATACAACTCCACGTACCACTTGAGTAAACGGCGCATTTTTTTGTTTTATGTTGTTTTGATTTGTTTATTATTCGTTACTTGATTTCCGCATGTTTTTTTATATGTAATGATGTGATCGAGCGCATGGGCTTAGTAAGTTGGATTAAATGTCCCCTATTTTGAGGGGTTAAAATCCTTTACCACAATGCTTTGCCGCGCCGATTGATGTATATTCGGTTGAATGTAAGATGTGTTCAATCGGGTATACGAAGCCAATATTATTGTCTTTATTTTTTATATGTAATGATGTGATCGAGCGCACGGGCTTAGTAAGTTGGATTAAAGGTCCCCTATTTTGAGGGGTTAAAACTCTTTACCACGATGCTTTACCGCGCCGATTGATGTATATTCGGTTGAATGTAAGATGTGTTCAATCGGGTATACGAAGCCAATATTATTGTCTTTATTTTTTATATGTGATGATGTGATCGAGCGCATGGGCTTAGTAAGTTAGATTAAAGGTCCCCTATTTTGAGGGGTTAAAACCCTTTACCACGATGCTTTTCCGCGCCGGTTGATGAATATTCAGTTGAATGTAAGATGTGTTCAATCGGGTATACGAAGTCCGATATCATTGTCTTTACTTTTTATATACGTATTGTGTTGATTGTGTATGGGCTTAATAAGTGCGATTAAAGGTCCTCTACTTTGAGAGGTTAAAATCATTTACCACGATGCTTTGCCGCGCTTTTAGCCCGTTATTATTTATTATGTGTCATCTATTCATCCGTTCATGTATGTGTCATGTTGTTCACTGCATTTTGGAGGTCACTGCTGTAACCCCGTTCGAACGCGTTTCGGAACGCCGCACGAACGCATGTTTTCTGTCTGGTCCCGTTCTAACGCGTTATCAAATGCTATACGAACGCGAACCTTCTGTTTACCGTTAGAATGCTTTTACGAACGCTACATGAACGCGAATACACTGAATTGAGTCATTTTCATCACATGTCATGTATAATTGTTTCTTAGGTGATTTCTCTTATATCATGTAATCAATCATATTATTTGTATCATTGCGTCTATCTGTTTGATGTGTTCATAAGATGGTATTCAAGCATGATTAGGTCATTAGTATGTTACTTGGTTCTTAGGCATGATTTAGCCTATTGGTTGTTTATTTTCAAGCATGATTAATCGTTTTGTTTTGCGTTTGGAATTTGCATTATGTTTAAGTTGTTCTTTGTTTTCCACATTATATGATCGAAGCATGTTCATGAGATTGTCGTGTGCTATTGCATGTTTGCCGTTGTGATGATTACTTTCATGCATGTGAACTTAGAAGCATAATTATCCTTGGAAATATGTTGCTTAGGCTTGGTTAGATTATTGCACAAATCATTTTATTACAAGTGGCATGAGTAATGGACCATTCCGAACCCAACGGTTTGAGGTCTTCCCTTGCGAGGGGTGAGTGCGACCTTAAATCTTTGTCCCGGTTCACACCGGGTGGCGACTCCATTATTTCTCCGGTTTAGTCCCCCGCGGGCTACTCCGTACTCCCAACCGGGCCGCGAGCCCGGGACAGCATGTGTCGCCCAATTTCTGTGTCCCACACAAATCACCTTCCCAAATTAAATAAATCACATACTAATTAAGAATATCTCCCATTAATGAACAAATCCATTTTCCTATTCAAACAAGGATAAACACAACCCTCTCTTATAAAAAGAACCCTTAACTCATACATATTGACCCTGGCTCATTCTCACGAAAACACAAAGAAAATAACCCGGAGCTTCACCCTCTCTCTTCTCTCACGCATCAGCCTCTGCCTTCTCAAAATCAACGCACAACCTATCTCAAATTGCCTCACTCTCGGCAACACCTGACCCACGAGAAGACCACGCCTAGCACTCACGCACCAGCCCCCTCATTCACACATTGCAGCCTCCACTCACTAACCCTTCAACATAATCAACAACACCACACATGGTCCCACATTGCCTAGCCACCAAACCGCTCACGCATAAGCCACTTACCCTTCAAACCTCACTCACAAACGATGCTACATCTATCAAAGCCACGTACCAGCTCACACTCAGCCCACAATTGCCCTTGCTCAACATGTCCCTGACCACCCCGTTAACTCATCAACAAACGCCCAACAACCCCACCGCAACAGCCTTCCTTACACACAAACCCTGCACGCATCCCCCACTCACTAACCTTCACGTACACTAGCCAACAAACATTCACGTACACTAGCCAATAAACTTACATGTCACACAGCCCACAAACCAGCCATTATACTCACGTCATACACAGCCCCATCTAGCCACCATATTCACCTCACACACAGCCCCAAACTGCCTGGAACTGCACCTAAAAAACTGCCCAAAACAGTCCCAGAATTATCGCATGAGAGTCGTTTGTTGAGGCATGATGTGAATTCTGGATGAACGGAATGCGTGTTCTCTTTTGTGGTATATCAGATGGAAACCCGGACGTAAATTCTGTAGCCGAATCTGAATGGACGGTAGTGCGGTTTGCACTCGGGATACAACACCACGTACTACTTGAGAGACACACGTATTTCGTTTCATCCAAACTTGTATTTGAGCATGATTAGGTTGTTAGCATATTATTTATCTTAAGCATGATTTAGTCGATATAATTTTCTTTCTTTATGCATGATTACGTTGTTTTATATCATATTAGGGATTTAATTTATATTTATACTTAGATTCTTATTTATTTTCTGCATTAGATAATTGAGCATGATTGTGTGATGATTGTATGTTATTGTATGTTTGCCGTTTAATGACTTACTTTCCAAGCATGCAAACTTAGACATAAGATTTATCTTTATGAACATGAACTAGATATAGGTTGTTCTTGAGCATGTTGCGTAGATTCGGTTAAGATATTGCACAAATCACATCATTACAACTGGCATAAGTAAGGGACCATTTCGAACCCATGAGGTTTGAGGTCTTCCCTTGCGAGGGGTGAGTGCGGCCTTAAATCTTTCTCCCGGTTCACACCGAGTGGCGACTCCATGTTATTTCTCCGATTTAGTTCCCCGCAAGCTATTCCGTACTCCCAACTAGGCCGCGAGCCTAGAACAGCGTCGCCGATTTCTGTGTCCTACACTCACGTAGTTCCATTACAATTTTAAGACATTTCCCCTTTGTAAATTTATAATTTTACAATTATCAATCATTATTATTAGTTGATCCTTCAGCTCCAGTTCCGCTTGCACTTGTTGTTGCAGATGCATGATCGAACAAATCTTCAAAATCATCGGGGGCATCTTCTTGTTGTCTCAGATCAGCTCGAGTCCAATCATCCACACAAGCTGTTGATTCTAGAGTGCTTGGATGTAATGAAGATCGTCTAGCTTCCAATATATTGCCTCCCAAACTGAAGGCTTGCTCAACCGCAACGGTGGAAATAAGTGCTGCCAATATCTCTTTAGAAATAATTGATAAAACATGATATATATTTCTATGTCAGTTCCACCAGTCAAGGATTTTAAAATTTTTACTAACTAAACTTTCAGTAGGAAACTCGAAATTTGTAGACAAATAATTATTTAATTCGGGGTTATTAGTTGTCGTATCCCTAGCTTTTTTATTTCGTTGAAATAACCAACGATCCCATGCGCTAAGTCTTGTTTGATTTACCGGGTCGCTACTACTAGATTCACCTAATGTTCATAAGTTATATCTTACAATATAATCATTAAATAATTCAATTAAATCATTTATTAATTTCGTCATTATTCTTGTAATATCAATTTCTTCTAATATTCCTAAATAACCATAGTAAGTTTGTAAAGCACCATTCAAACCTTCTAATTTAAATCTAGGATAAAAAACAGCAGCAATAAGATAAAGTAAATGAATGTCTCTAAAATAATTCAACCATTTTACATTCATAACAGTAATGGCTTCTAACAAAATAATATCTTTAGGATCGCTACTTTCAGCATGTTCATCGAGAGCACCAACAATATTCAAACTTTCAAGAAGAAATAAATATGCTGTTGGATAATAAACACCGCTAAAAGTTAAAGTAGCTTCATTAAAAACTTTTAAAATATCTAAAATGTTTTCACAAATATCCCATTGACTATGATAAAGTGAAACATTTTGAACATGTTGAGAAAAAAAAACTACATAATGCATCTTTGTATTGAAATGCTTGACATAAAAGAAAATAAGTTGAATTCCAACGTGTTGGAACATCTCTTGAAAATTTAATCGGTTTAATACCATTTATTTTACAAAACTTCGTCCATTCTCTCCTAACTTGAGAATATGACCAAATACAATTTAGTGCCGTTTTAATAGGATCAAGGAAAAGTGATAATAATTTTAGACCGTCTTGAACACATAAGTTAAGGACATGACATGTACAACGAATATGAAAAAATTGACCCCCTAAATTTGGTTCACATAAGGATTTTAAATCATTGATGGATGCAATATTTGCAGATGCATTATCAAATCCAATTGTTAAAATTTTATGCAGTAAACCATATTCATCAAAAATTACCTTCATCATTATATAAATATTTTGTGCAGTATGTTGGTCATCAAAAACTCTAAATGCAATAAGTCATTTTTGCATGGTAAATGATACATCAATTCAATGACAAGTCACACCCATATATGAGTGTGTTTGCCAATGGTCACTCCAAATATCAGAAAATATAGAAATACGACCTTTTATCTCTTTAAATATGTCATTTAAAATAATTTTATCATCTTTATATAATTTAAAAATATGACGTTTTGTTGTGTTTCGAGTCATTCTACATGTAGAATGATTTAAAGCATTATGCACGTAATTAGTAAAATGAAGTTTTTCACCAAAGCTTAAAGAAAGATGTGCCATACAAGTTAATTTCGCAAATTCTTCTCTATTTTTTGCATCATAATATTTAAATAAATCTACAGCACTCGTACCTCTACTAGATGATGCGTACCTGGACATTTGAGTTTTCGTCGTATCAATTCCAAGTTCAACCGGATGATGTCTTTCCAGGTGCTTGATCATATTGCCGTATCCACCAGAAAATTTGTAGGTAACTCCACAATAGTTGCAAATTGCTCGTTTTGAATTATCTTCTAGGCGTTCCAAATGAAAATGAATTTTGAAAACATCCGAGGAACGAGCCTTAACTTCTCTTCTTCATGATTGTGCACCGATACTAGTATGGTCGCTCTCTTGGGTTGGCATATTTGACATTATGTTCTCATATGAGCTTGCCATTTTTCGTTTGAGAAATTAGGAAGAAAAATAAGAAAATTAACTAATTGCGAATGATAATAACTAATTGAATTGAGATTGAGAATAAGAGAATGTATGAATTGAGATTGAGAATAATAGAATTGTAGGAAATCAGAGAGTTGAGAATTGGTGTGTTGAAATAATGAAAAATGAATCATATTTATAGAGTTTTAGAATTTTTTGGATACCAAAAATGCCCATAAATATAACCGTTTTATTACCGTTATTAGGGATATATTAGTAATTTATATTTTATTTTTTTATTTTTTTTAAAACCACTTTTTTTTACGGTTCCAACCGGAACCGTTTCGGTTCCGATTGGAACCGTAGAACCGGTGGAACCTTACAGTTCCACTGGTTCGGATTGGGGTCGAACCCCAACCGAACCGGTCGGCCACGGTTCCGGTTGGAACCGGAACCTTCCGGTTCCAACTGGTTCGGTTCCGGTTCAGAACCGGAACCGTGGCCGGGTCTAATTAAATGTTATTTTGACTATTATATTTATTATTGGATTGTACAAGATCAATAATTTAAAATTTATGTCAAAATTTAAAATAAAAAATTGAAATTGAAATTTAAATTAAAACTACCCATTAAGTAAAGATTTTTATTTAGTATACATGGTTTGAATATTTGTTACATTAGGTGTTTTAAAAATGCACCAACTGTACACATTTTTTTTTTGGATTGATTTACGTCAAAGATTTTAATTTTAAATATCTATCATTGGATTGATTTACGTCAAAGATTAAATTTTGATGTTTTGATTTGTGTAGGGGTGCACAACGGTTTCGGGTAGAATTGGAACCGCAATGAACCGTACCGCTTTAACAGGTTCTGTAATCGAAACCGAATCATTTAGGATAGGTTATGGTTCCAAAAATACGGAACTAATTTAATACGGATAGGTTCCGATTCTACAATATTGAGAACCAGAACCTACCCATGGAACTGAAAATTAGAACCGATTTTGGAACCGAATTTTTCATTTAAATGATTTTCATTGCCGATCAAGACATACCGATTAGGGGTGTTCATAAGATCGAGTCAACCCGCGACCCGACCCGAGTGGGTTTAAAAAAAACTATTTTTCGGGTTAACCCGACCCAACGCGAAATTTGCTGGTTGGGTCATGGGTTTGATATTAAAACCAGACCTGAAACTATAATATTTTTTTAAAATTTTTTACTATTATTTCATTTATTTATTACTTTTATTGTCTTGAAACTTTATATATATGATAATTTTCTGCCAATCCAATGACCCCACCCGATCGGGTTTCAACTCTCAAATTTCGGGTTCGGGTTTCACGACCCGTGTGACCCGATCCGAACGGGTCTCATATTTTTCAAAAAAACCCGACCCGACATGTGAACACCCCATAATACTAATTACTTTTTCAAAGCTTGTGCCAAGATTATCATACTCTAGAGCAAGTTTGTTTTACAGAGCCCACACCTATTAAAGTAAACACAAAACATGTTCATGAATATGGTTTAAGGTTCCACATCTAACATTCATAATTCAAAGACCGCAACTGAAATACAAAAACATATTGAAAATATTTATAACATTTTATTAATATCGACTTTAGTATGTCTCCAACAAACACTTTCTTTCTACTTTGTCGGTTGAAATAAACGTTGTACAAAATTTTAATAAAATTTTTATGACATTACTTAGCTTAAATTCACAAACAATATCCTCAAAATTATTGTATTACTCATTTCCAACATTCAAAATATCTCATTCATATATACTTAACACTTCTAACAATAAACAAATAGAGTAAAATAACAAAACAATGAAAGTGCAAAGAGATCATTGAATTTTTTCCCAATATTAATATATTGGTTTCAAAATATGATATCATGAAACCAAACCGAAACCGATAAATAGAGTACTTCATTTAATAGTGTAGGTTATGATTTTAAAATTTAGGTACCAAATTTTTTAAAATAGATTCCGGTTTCGCCTAAATAGTATAAGCTATCATATTTTGGTCACCTCGTTCTGCCAATTTTTAGTTGCAAACTATAACATTAAATTTTGTATTATTTTTAAATTTTATCAACGATTTTTTGGATCACTGAAAAAAATAAATAAAAAATCATTTTTTTTTTCTCAAACATGGCATCTCATGATTTTGCTCGTAGGATTATTGTTTGATTGGAACACGATAATTACTTGATGTGAATAAATTAATGGAGTTATTAGGAATAGGTTGTATTATATATTTCATGGTTGGAACAAAGTTGTCATGTAATTTTACCTTTTTATTGCAAAATATGAATTAAAGTTTCACAAATCACAATCAATTTCTATTTTGTAGAGGCATAAAGTCAACTTCACAACACCAAGAATTTGGTTTAGGTCTGCACAAAAACCAGCTGTCATATCAAATTTAATATGAATTATGCTAACGAGTGTCTTTAGGGTACTCGAATCTATTTTAGGAAAATTTGTACATCATTTTTATAAAAAATGAAAAAATTATCAAAATATTAATGAATTTTTTTTTATCCCATCAAAACTTTCTTTAAATAGACTCTTAATGAGAAATAATATCATCTTGAACTGATCTTTATCCTCAAAACATAGTTTAGGTTATTTAAGTATTGCAGTTAAAAGAAAACATGTTTAAATTTAAAGAGATTTATTATTATATATTTATAAATTTTTATATTTTATTATAAAATATTATATTTTACCATAATAATTATTGAGAAATAATAAAAAAAAATACCAATAATGATATATTTTTTTTTGAAATCGTTGGAAATCCATTGTCAAACCACCATTTTCAGGCTTAAACGAAGTAGGTAAAATCTCTGACTGTCTCAGGCTCTTACAAGAAACACACTCCATGAATTCAAACTAAGGATCTCAAGGTGAGATCCTGAGCTCTACACCCCATCAAATCAAGTCCTTTGGAGACACTAATAGTAATACGTACACTATATTATACATAAATATAAAAAAAAAAAAATTCTTTACTATAAGACAAATAAACTAATGACAAAAAAATATGTTTCGTCTTTTTCAATTTTGTGTATTTTTTATGTACACTATTATGTATATTTATCATTTTTCAAAAAGTACAGGAAGTATTATGATATCAGATATGGTTTATAAAAATAAAGTAGTAAATGTAAGATTTTATAGTAAAATATGAAATATGTAAAGATATATTTTATTCACTATGATATGATATATTTGAGGTATTGTCCTCATAATTTATAGGGAAAAAGAAAAATAAAATTAGTTGTCTTTCAAAAAATATATAAGACTTGTCGATTAATTACAATTAGAAAAAAACAAGTCACTTTTAGGGCTAATTCATTGTCGATTGTTAAGAAATTAAAGTGAATGTCATATGCTTTAACATTAATCATATTTGATAAAGGGAGGTGTTAGAACACAAAACAAATAGATAAAGCAATCAAAAGAAAAAAGTAAGGTTTCTCATTGGGCATAAAATCAAAGGAAAAACGTGTGAAATCACTTAATGTTTGGTGAAATTTAGCGAAATATCAATCATATTTTATAATTAAATGAAATTTTCTTCATATTTAAAATTCTGAATTTTAATCTAAAAAATCATGAATCCTGATCGAAATTCAAATTTAAAATATTTGGTTCGAGATTTAAGATGATTTTTCGTCTCGAATCACAATTGGAATGAAACGAGACAAGATGTTCTGATTGTTATCTTTATCTCATGTTTTACGGTAATAAAGAATCAAAATATTTATAACAAAAACTCATGTAGGGTCTCGTTTAGTTTTAAAACATTTAATTTCACCAAACATTAAGTAGATTTTACTATTTTTCCCTAAAATCAAATTAGAAATTTTACAAGCTAATCAAAGTTAGAATAGATATGATCTCATTCAAAAGTAGTCTAATATCAACAAGTAAAAAAATTTACAAGCTTATCAAGGTTGAATTATATTGATTTTAGTTTATGTTTTAAAATTAACATATAGTTTTGGACCAAGTTTAAGGTGACATTGATTCAAGTCACCCTTTCTGCAGGCAGGCCATACACTATCCAGCAAAATTATAATAACCCGACAAATTAAACAAAAGCCTTTTCCCATGACTAATTATATGAATTTGTTGATATTATTGTGTTTTATCCGAACCGGAGCATAGAAGCATATTATAATAAAGAGAAAAAGAAATTATTATATTATTTTTATTTAAAAAAGAGGAAATTACGCCAATCTTAATACAAGAGCAAATACACAAGGATGCATCACAAAATAATATTTTTTTTTGGAATCGTTGGAAACCCCTCGTAAAACCACCCCTTCCGGACTTAAGCGGAGTAAATAAAACCTCTGACTGTCCCAGGCTCTTACAAGAAATACACTCCCTGACTTCGAACCCAGGACCTCAAAGTGAGATTCGAACCCTACACTATCAAGCCACGCTCTTTCGGGACGATGCATCACAAAACATAATAAAATTAATTAGCTATGATGATGATGTTGATGATATAGTACCAAAAGATTTTCCCTAACAAGGAGGCAAGTAATCTTTAATGGCTGAGCAGCATGAGTATTATCAAGTTTACACAAAACAAAATCCGGCCGGTGAAGTGCGAGAGCCAACTGATCTTCACCGGAAACCAAATCAGTAGCATCAAGAAGAACATGCCATGAATTCCTATGTGCTTCAGAAATCCAATGCATAGAATATCTAGTGCCATTCACAATCACAGAGGTATGAGAATAGTCCCTTGGTGTGTACTTGCACTTCCTTCTGAAATTTTGACTAAGTTGTGACCCTTTGATCCTCAAATCAAGCCATGTTTCTGGTGCTGCAATAACCTTTGATTCTTTCCGAGTTGCAAATCCTTTGATGAAATCAGATTCTTCAGTAATGATTGTCAAGTAGTAGTTACCTTTGAAGAAAGGGTAGCTTTCTCCTATCATCATCATAGCTTCTTTGTGATTAGGCATGAAAAGGACTAAGTACTCTTCTTCACTCAATCCACAGTGCTTTAATGCTCGGTTTCGAGCTTGAATTTCTGGGATTGAAATGAAATTCCCCTGGAATGAAGTTTTCTTGGAGAGGATATCTAACAATCTTGATGGCTCGAGTTGACACTTATCAAGATCATTGAAGTTGAATGAAGGAGATGAACTTTTAGGTGACTTGCGTTTCTCACAGGAACAATTTCTGATGATGATTCTTCATTGATAGAGAGATTTTCAGGATCATGATTGTTGCCTTGTTCAACAACACCGTTGTAATATTGTGGATATTTTGCAAAAACATATTTCTCTACATACTCCATTTCTGTTGGAGTTATGGGGCCTGACCATCTCAAGTCAAGGCCACGAAGTGTTGATATTGCTTCAGCTACTATGTGAGCTGGAATCACTGTATGCGCTTTCTGTTTGTAAGTTAAAGTCAAATTATTCATCTTAAAACGGAAACACATCAAAGAAAATGTCGTACCCAGTACACAAGGCTCTCGTTACAAGTAGGGTATTGGGAAAGTCCTTACTCATAACCAACGGATAATAAGTTAACATTTGACTATCGCGTTAGGCACGACCTTCATAAAATTTAAAAGCAAAATTTTGAACTAACCTTAATGATCATGCTACTTGGTCTGCTATTTTGATTAATTGGTGATCTGGGTATTGAAGATAAAGACGATTCTTTGAGTTCACTTTCAAGCAGATCCTATATTTGAAGTGATACTAAATCAATGTCAATAGAAAGAAAACTTGTTATACAAGAAAAGAAAGAGGCAAAAAGGTTACCTTAGGTTCTGCATGAAGAGTAATATTTCCCTCCATCCTTCCCAACATGATGTACTTGAATGAATAAAGAAAGTTGAAGTCCAATCTCTTACTTTTAAAACCACCAAGTGAGCAAAGAAGAAGAGTGAAGGCCAAGCAAGTAGGTTGAAGAAAATAAACAGAGCTACAGATGTTGATATGAAGACCAGCTTATGTCATGTAGCTGCTGTTGAATTGGACCCAAATTAAAAGATATTAAACTAATCATGAAAAGAGCCGTGACAAAGAGAGAGATGCCCAAAAGTGACGACACCATTGTCCTGCTACATGAACTATGAACAGCAAGTAATTCATTTAGCTGTAAAATACAAGAGCTAATTTCCTCAAAATAGTTAAAATTTTGTTGTTTATGAATGGTTCTAGTGATCTTGTAGAAACCCATTTTCACTGAATCGCAGTTAATAATTTATTTGTGCTGAAGAAATAATTTTATAGATTCGTGTTAAGAGAGATAAAAAAACTAGAAAATGTCAATAATTCACAAATTAGTTTTGATAGAAGATGCTCTGTACCAAGTCAACAACTGGTTTTAAATTTAAGGAGAGATAGTGACTGGCCGAGCATTTGAGGACGTACATTGCATTCATTTTACATGCAATTTTGGCTTATAAATTGCTAATCCTTTTAGGTTCGAGAATGATCGGTCGTTGCGATGAAGCATTTCATAATTCATACGAATGAATATGCCTAGTAGAAAAAGTGTGAAAAAGAAAGTCAAATTCTTTGACGTATGCAGTCATCATCAATCCCCTGTTCACGGAAGTATGAATGACGTGATATCACCAACAAATTAATAAATAACATATATGATTTAATACTCATATTTTTAGTTGTTTTTTAATATTTTAGCACGTACGACAATAAATTATTAAATTATTGCACAAATAACGTGATACTTCCATTATATTATAGATTTTCTCGTCCTACAGGATCGGTCGAGTATGGTCAAGATTTGTACACCCTTATCATCATGCATGTCCAAAGTGAATTCATAATTTGAAATTAAGTGTATTGATAAACAAACAGCAGTTGCATAGTCAAAACAAGAGTTGCAGTGCAAATGTCAAGCTGAAACATAACTGCTCCATATCACCATGTGGCCAGTAATATTAGATTGGGTTCCTTATGACGACAACCGACAACGGTGTCTGTACATAATTTTGTATTTGGAATTTTGTTTACAAGGTATCTCAACAAAAAAATTTCAACCACTACCATTCATCCCATCAGCATCCACACATAATATTTAATTTCAAACTGCATAAATATAATATCATTGACTAAAAGAATACTAATACAGATACGGACCCTCGGTGTTGTTGGTGAGTACCTATCAAAACATAGTAACCTGATACCGGCCTCGCGAAGGAGAAGGCGAAGGCAAATGAATATTTGATTATATATGTTAACACTACTAAAGCCCCGGATCGTGGGTTAATCAAAGAACATAAAACAGACAACCTGGGCGAGACCGCACTTAGATAATCACCATACTGAGACTGTACAAACAAGAATGAAAATCACACTACAAAAAGTATTTCATTCTTTCATCTCTCTTCATGGCATTGTATACAGCTTGGACCTGGAAAACAATCTACACATCAGCCAACTCCGACTAAATCTCAAAGTTGTATGTGATTCCAGATCATAAATATTGACAATGTGAATAAAAGTCGGATGAAAAGAGGAGAGACAAAGAGGAGAGACCTGCTCACTAGAACTGACTTGAATAGGCCCAATGTTGACAGATACATATTTGCCCCGTGATGATACTTTCTGCTTCACACGGCCCTATTAAAAAATAACAAATAAATAAGAAAGTAGTTTTCATTCCAGTTGTGGTCAGAGTGAAACAACTAATACACAAACTCTGAATCAAAAACTTCATTTTTTAAAGACTGCAAATTTTAGAGGTAAAGCAATGCCATCATGTAGTAGCTCCAGAAGGTCGTAACCCGCTATAATCATGCTCTGGGGAAGAAGGTCATGATATGCAGCCTTACTCCTGTTTTTCCTCAGAGGGTTGCTTTCAAGGTTCGCCAAGTGGGTAGCAAGTTACACTTGACCGTCATGCTAGGCAAAGCAAGTAAATTTCTCTCACTGATAAGAGGTAAATACATTCTCACCCGGTCAAGAGATGCAAATTCACAGCCACCAGAAATCCTTTTCATTACAATATTCTTAAAAACGGCCTAGGTGGCCGCCTAGAAGCCGTCTAGGCGTTAGGCAATGCCTGGCTGTTCCAATTTGCCGGAAATCGGTGGGCTAGGCGACAGCCACTCGAAAAAACGTAGATCTACGGCAAAAGGAGGCTCATATCGGCACGTGGATGCCATGGGTGCGAAGGCCGGTTGTTTCTGAACAAGGCAGAGTGGCGTGTTTTCCGGAAAATGGTTGCCAACGACAGTGCATGTTGCTCACGCGTCGACGCCACCGTCGGAGCTGCCATTGACGGCGGCTGGAAACTTCAAATCCTAACATTGTCAATATATCTAGATATGTATAATATAATTAAGGAAAGGGTTTTATATAATTTCTTTGTTTAGGGTTTTAATTGATTGATAGCATATTGATTGGTTATATATTGTTTCCTTGTTTAGGGAGATCTCAATTGTTAACATATTGATGTAGGCTATAATTAAGTAAAAAGTTCTCTAGTCATCTAAAGGATTTCAATTTGTTAACCCTAAATCTAATTAAACCCAAATTTCTAAACCTTAATCAAAATATTTTGAATAAAAAATAAAACCGCCTAACGGCGCTCCCCTACCGTACGCCTAGCGCTTAGCGTTTTTTAGAACCATGTTTTTCAATCATAAGTCAAGCCTATATTCTCCAAATAAGGTTTTAACTTGTAATGAGATCAATGACTAAAATGTAATTTTGCATACATATAGGACATAATTGCAAAAGGTGGTAAACTTGTGGCATGGATTTCAACCTAAAAAATGATTATAGAGTTTTGATTTTTCAAATGCTTCTCTCTAGCCATTTTTACTGAAATTCATTCATCACTCTGGACATAGGTCCTCTTTGAGTGGAAGTATCTGCATAGACAGATGTCTAACCCTATCTTACTTGGACCATCAATAGAAACATACAAAACAGCTTCCAGATGGGCATCAATCTCTCTATCCTTGTGACAAGATGTGCAGTCATTAAGGGTTTACCATAGCAGAAAAAGACAGTGGTCTAGGCATCATTGGAAGAAGGCTAGCTCTAGTTGAGCTCTTTAGTCATGAGCTGTTTTACATTACCAATTCTGATCTCCTAACAAAAACCATTCTTCGAAAAACCCAAAATATCAAAATTTGAAGAACTCTTGATACACTATTATAATTTTAGTTGAATGTTGTCATATTAATTTTCCCTTGTTTCAGGAAAATAAAGAGAAGGGAATCCATTTTAATTTTTCTTACAGCTATGAACATGACTAGTTTACTGTTTAAGATGTTTCATAGTTATTGTGAGAATCTCACAAAACACTCCAATTAGCATAACCTATGGCTGTTGCAACCACACAATGACCACTGAAATTGTCGTTCCATCAAATACCTACAGATCCAAATTCAAGAAATAAAAAATAATTCAGAAACACATTACAATCCCGTCTTATTTTAGAAGAATCTAATGTAATTTCCATATAATCTACCTTTTTTTAGAGTCAAAAGCACAAACCAGCAGTTGTCTGATTCTATATTTTTCTTTCTGTAGGCATAAATTTAACATCCTCAGAATGTTCTACTCTCAAAGCTTAGCTCATTGCTACTCCACTGCCTTTCTTGTTATAATTTCACTCATGTCATATTGCACGTATGTACAAATTATGGACAAAATCATACCTTCAAAATAACAACGTCCATTCACTTGGAAAAAAAAAACTATTAAAATTATGTTCGCAAGTGAAAAATAACAATCAAACAATTGCATAGCAGATCATAAAAACAGAGTAACCACACAATTACAAAGCTCTATCACTAAATCATCACCTCAAAGTTCATCTTTCGTGTACTAAAAACATAAATTAATTAGTTGCTAACATACCTCAGGAATAGGCTTTTGAATGACAGATTCCACAGCAACAACCATAGCATGCACAAAGTCATCCCCACCAGTTCCAATAGCTGTAAACCCTCTAACTGTTGGATACGAGTTAACCTGCAAAAAAAATATATCATAATTATGGTGGATAATATTGGCATAGCAATCAAAGCGCATGAAACATCCTGAAATCCAGGTGTCATAACATCACATATTAGACTACAGTTCATTTATTTATCAATTCCAAATAAAAAGTTACTATACCTTCTTATCCAATGCGACCCACTCATTAGTAGAATCATCTGCTACTGTACCTCCGATTACCACATTCGTCGTCTGCCCTACCCTCCCTTCTGTCTTTGATACCTCTAGATCCAATATCAATTCCAAATCAATATATAGAAAATACCAATTGAGAATTTATTTTAAGAAACAAAATAAAATAAGCCTATAAAACAAGCATAGTGTAGCCAGTACATTGAAATGAAGGACGCAAATCAAAATTATCTTATTAACAAACCACTCAGATTGAGTGGGCCATTAGCAGACCAAACAATATCCAGCAAACATCTTTATTCATCAAAAGCACACACCAACAATCGCTAAACAATTATGTTTATAAACCTACAATTGTTCCATTTGCCAAAATTAACTTCTTCCACTCATCATCTTAATTACATTAATTACATATGTACAAGAATTCGTATATCTAAATATTATATTAAAAAAGTAGTAACAGAAATGACGAGCAACGAACCTGAAATGGCTTTAAGGACGGCTTCTTGAGGCGGACCTTGCTCACCGCCGTCCTCAGATGAAGATTGGCTCTCGTAATGCGAGCAATTAAGATGAATTCGTCTAGCAGAGTGGAGGTTTCGAGCCCTAATTGTTCCGTAATTGCTACGAATCAAGCCGGCGGATGAAGCAGATCCAACGGTCGTAAATGGAAGAAAAAAGAGAGCTCGGTTATGCTGATGCAAAGGTCTGTACGGTTCTGTTAAGAACAAGTAACGTAGCCCCGTCCTGCAAGCCATTTTTGTTTGATGATTGATCAGTTTTTTTTTTCATTTTTGAATGCGTGTTCAAAGTATTTATATCCCTTGGTTGCTACTATCCACAGAATGATAAGGCCATGGGGTAAAAAGACGACTGTGGATACAGTTTTATTTTTTAACACTGCTTAAGCATAGCTGCATTTGAGAAGGCCATTTTGGTATTTTCCGTTTAACATTGGCGGTTCAAATCCGCTAATACCCTTCAGTTGTATTCTTGCAGTGGATTTTCATTTATTTTCCTAAACCAAAATTGAAAATTATGTAAATATCCCCAAATATGAATCATCAAAACTAGCGAGCAGTGTAGTCGAGTTGTTTTTCAATCACCTTAATAAAACTTGTTATTCGGATTTCAATTTTAGAGGAGATAAAAAATTTAAAATATATTTAAATTTATCAATCTCTTAAAAAAATCTACAAGAATTTAAATACATACACTTTGTTGTTTAGCTTATAGGTATGTCAAATATAGTTTAAAAATCTACTCACACGTTTATATAAAGAGGTATATATCTATAATAAAATTTAGATATATAAACCTACCTATTAACATCATACTACAATTTTAATAACTCAAATTTATACCTTTTGAAAATAGTATAATGATTATTTATTTTGAGTATGTTTGTTTCATTTTTAAAAGTTTTTTCGAAAAATATTTTCTTTATTTTACAATATTTGAGACACTTATAAAAAAACTTAGTCAACGTAAACTGTTTTCCGATCAATGGAAAATTTTAATATTTTTTTGGAAAATTACTCATGGACTCTAAATTCGTAAATCATTTTATGAAAATTATTTGTTTTCTCTTCTTCAAAGTTCTAATAATTCATTTCTAACCACCATCAAATATTTTTCGAAATTAATATTAAACACACTAAACATTTGAAAATATTTTTAGATAAAAATCAAATACCGAAAAATAATATCATTTTCAGATAAATAATTATCATGGATAATATTTTAGTTATAAAAATCATTTTATAGTGAAACAAAGAACCATTTGTTTTTAGATTTTAGGTTTTTGATTTCTCAGTCCCCGTCTTTATGATATTGAAGGGTATAGTGGTCTTTATGATAATCAAAATGAGTTAGTTTCTCGACTGTCAGAAGTTGAAGTTAGTTTTTCCGTATGTAATTATCGTTGGGTCATTCACTCCGTCAATTTTGCCGGGGCTCCTCGCTGATCGCAAGAAACCCTAAGCAAAACCCTAACCACGGTAATCGGAAAAACCTGTCTCTTCCTTCCCGCGATTGCGCTTTAAACCGCCGGTTTCGCCAATTAAGTGAAATGTACGGATCCGATAAAGTCTCCGACGATGCAGAGCGAACAGCTTTCAGGAAAGCAGAGAAGAAATACAAGCTATATTATGACGACACTTCAAAATCCTCTAAAAAGTATCTCACTGTTAACTTTGACTCTAATTCTATTTTGTTTTGATATGAACACACAGGCTTGAGTTTTTTGTTTCAATTTTACAGGAAAAAACAACCAAAACAAGTTGATTTGTCTGAGGTTTTGGACTTCAATTCCATTCTAGATTCATACAATCGGAACGGTCAACTTCCTCCTGGAATTGTCGCTCTTCAGTGTGGTTTCAGTAGTCCAATTTTCCGCATGGCAAATCGTCCAGGTATCCCAAATTTCAGTATATCCGTGTTCTATAAATTGAAAAGTCTGTGATTGTATAGGGATTTGACTTTATTTGGTGTACATGAATTGCATACGTGAATAGGACTAATTCAATATTGTTTTTGCAATGTAGGGTTTTATTTCATTCCGGGTGTGTTGAGTATAGAGGAACAAAGCCAATGGATAAGGGAGAGTTTAACAAGCTTCCCACAGCCTCCTAACAGAACGAATCACAATGCATTCTACGGACCTATAGATGATTTATTCGATGCTGTAAAAGAAAAGAAAGTATTGGTTGAGGATGAGAGCTCAATTGGTAGGTTGGATTTGGGACCTGATTCTTGTGTTAGTAATGGTGGTGCTCATAGGTGGAAATTTTATGAGGAAGGTATTGCCACTTTGAGAGGAAAGACATGCAAGTCAGTTACAGCTAGTGTACTGCTGCGGAAGTTGCGGTGGAGTACCCTTGGCTTACAATTTGACTGGTCCAAGGTAATTAGAATAGAAACTAGTTGTTTGTCAATTATCCTTTTTTTTTATTAACTTACTCTCCTGTATATTGATGTATATTTAAATTTTGTACTAATGAGTATGCTAATGCCACATCTTTGTTAGATTAAATTTTGCTTTACGCGATGATCTAATTGTATAAACTGACTCTTTTTACGTGAAGAATCTTCCTAGAGCCACACACACTAACCAGGTTTAAGTTTATGCTCATCCTAGGATTTTATCCCAGGATCTTCTACAAAAGTTTATGCATGTTCCTTTTCTAGGAATTGAGGTTATGATGCTGGTGTGTATTACTATCTGAAAGTAAGCAGCTTATAAAATTCAAATTATCTTCTAAAGCTATGTATGTTGATGGTGTAGCGAAATTATGATGTGTCTCTCCCACATAAGAAGATTCCTGATGCACTTTGTCAACTGGCTAAAAGATTAGCTGCACCTGCAATGCCCATTGGAGAAGAATTTCAGCCTGAGGCTGCAATAGTAAACTATTTTGGATTGGGTAAATACTAAGGAAAATGTCACTACACGGGTTTTTCATTTTTTATTCTATTTTATGAATTTTTTATTTCATGATGAAAGATAATTGATTGAAGAGGAAAATGAAATCATATTATAGACATTATTGGTGGTTTTAAACTCTAATATAGTTTAAAACTCAGTCATATTCGGTATTAGTTTGTTTTGATATAAGAAGGGGCAAGCTGATAAACTCCACCACTTTACACGCATTATTAAAGCAGAGTCCACTCTCCCTGCTCTATGTTCTGAACAACCATGTCCTTAGCTCTTCTTCTTTCTTTTCAGGTGATACACTTGGGGGCCACCTGGATGATATGGAAGCAGATTGGAGCAAACCTATTGTAAGCATGAGGTATTATATTCTCTCACTCCCCCACCATCCCTTCTGCACGTGTATCTGCTTTTTGACACAGAAAGTGAAGAAAGATAGAGAGAAGTTAAAAATTGTTTGGATATTTTATTTTCTGTACAGTCTGGGTTGCAAAGCCATTTTCCTTTTGGGAGGTAAGTCCAGAGAGGACCCACCAATAGCAATGTTTCTCCGAAGTGGTGATGCTGTACTTATGGCCGGAGAAGCAAGGGAATGTTTCCATGGTAATTGCATGCTGTCTGGCAATTTTATATATGATTTGGTGCATACGATCACATATAAATCCTAAAAGCAGTCCACCAGTTTGCATGAGGTAGACAATATCACCTTCATTTCACATACACTTCATTTACCATCTATGATGCCTTTGTGGCTTAAGATAATTGCGTCTATGAAGTCTAAAATGTTAGAATAACAGATATTTCACAATAATCTTTCAACATAAGTGAAGTCAAAATTCCTCAATCAAAAACGTTAGGATATTTTTCAACGTGGACGACAAAAGTTTGTAAAAAGAAATTCTTCATCACACCTCACATGAAGAATTTTAAATAATTCCAAGTCCTTGTCACTTACCTGCCATGACATTGACTTATTAGAATTGATATGCCTAACTTTTATTTCCTTGACTAATGCAATTATAATATGCTGTTATTATATTGCAGTTTGAATGAGTTGTGATGATGTAATATGGATGTTGACTTCTGCAAATGCTAGCAGTTTCTTCAGCAAAACTAGACATGTCCATTAACTATTGATCTCTAATCTTGCAGGGGTACCCCGGATTTTTACAGACGAAGAAAATGCTGAAATTACCCCTCTTGACTTGCAGTTCTCACGTGAAGATGATCGTTTTTTCTTAGATTATATTACAAATTCAAGAATCAACATCAACATCAGACAAGTTTTTTGAGTATATCATTTCCTTTTCCCGCCATTTATTAAAATTTGATTTAACAATCAAGTGAGGAAGTTTTCTCAAGAGACATAATGGAGGAGGTTGCTTCAATTAGAGAACTGAGGACCAGTGCTTCGAAGGCTTAGGCGTGCGAAAACCAGTAGATATTTTGAATGGCCAGTAAGAAGAGACCATTTGTTGGGATTGTAAGGATAGTCAGTTAAATTTCGCAGTCAGGTATTCTGATACATTTAGCGGAGAAGCAGCAGGAGTCGTGAATTGTTGCTGCAAGTATCTTAGCAACAGATTGTTACAGGTTTTGTTACTTTGAAGCTCTCCCGGGTCTTGGTTTTGCGTCTGAGTCGAAGATGACGCCATTTTTTCCCCTGCAAGTTTTTTATCTGTATCTGCCATTTTTTTCTAAAATTATATGACTTCTGTGATACCTTTAAAACTGTTGGTGACTTTAAAATATTGCAAAAGTTCACTCAATAGAATGGCAAAATCCAAACCTAAACCTAGATTACTAAATTTTCGAAGGAAAAAAAAGAAGAAAATTGATGGGATTTGGGAATTTAAGAGTGATATACAACGTGTTAGACCAAGTCTTTACGGCTCAACTACATAAGATTCTTTCCCATTACAAGTTGACTATTCATAATTGCATATGGGCGGCTTGGGCACACATGGAAATGGAGGAGATAGAGACTTGGGTGCTTGAATTGACGACGATGAATGCCGATTCATGAGAAAGTGTTGGTGGGATTTGTCTCATTTTATGAAATAATTGATAATGGGTACTAATTAGTTTAATTGTTAAAAATTTTATAATTGAATTAAAAGGTCTATATTTTGAATCTCGTTCATACGGATAATAAGACACTGAGTTGTCATTAGATTAAATTTTATATATATATAAGGTTAGAAATATATTTCCTAGTGTGTTGTGTCATATTAACCGTTGAAAGGGATTTAAGGTCACATATCGAACGGATGGATTTAGGCATTTAGCCACTCTTAGAAATTTTATTGTTCTTGGTGTAATCTTCATATAACTTGATTATTTTTTGGCTAATGTAAAGTATCTAGGGAGCAAATAATATGGGTTTGTGTGAAATAAAAGGGCAAAAAACTTGCCAAAGGAAAGAATAAACTTTACTTCATATTTTATGTAATTATATTTAAAAAACAAAACAAAAAGTTGTGGGTAGGGGTGGTATTTTGAATTATCGTTCGTTTATTTATTCGAGTCGATTTGCATTTAAGAATATATGAAATAAATGAATTAGTATTATTTGATTTGTTTATTAAATAAATTAATATTATTCAATTCGTTTATTAAATGAATCGAATATGAATTTGAACCCACTAATTCATTTATTACTTTCGTTTTATTAGTTGCATTATCTTTTAATTAAGATTCAAGAAAATGTTGTCAATTACTAAAAAAAATGATATTGCCTAGATTTAATGGATCATTTTTAATAAATTCATTAATTCAATTTTAGGAAACCCATTAATTATACATTTTAATAAACCCATTAAAAAAAATTATATTGTATTCAAATATGCACAAAAGTAAGCATTGAGCATTCAATAATAATAAGCCAAAGAAGAGGTAGAAGAGAAAGCAAAATAAAATAAAGGCAA
>SKCR01042968.1:0-31824 GCA_019454045.1 Zanthoxylum bungeanum
TTAATTTTCAAATTGGGAATAAATTTCAGGTAGTCCTGAAACTAGAAGTTACTTTATTTGATAAATAACATCTTAGGCCTAAGCCTAGAGTTAAGCAAATAGTAGAGCATGATCTTTGGAAGATTCATGTGATGATAACTTTAGTGTTTAATCCATTATGCTTGCCATAAAGACTCCTTAATTTCCTAATCAGAACTAAGGATTAGATCCTTAAAGTATGATGAAGAAATTGAAGGATCTTCATAGATCTATTCTTAGATCTTAGAAGTATTAAATTGCAATTAATAACTCTTGGAGAGTTAATGGCCATTCTTAAGGAGACAAAGCCAAAGTTTGCAATAAGGCAAGTAGCGCAAGGCGTATCTTACTTCAATATTCTAGAAGGCAAATGCTTCTAGAATGTAGAAAAGGCAAAGGCAAAATCATTATAATCTTCTAGGAAAATAAATGACATATCCCAAAATGTCTGTCCTAAATTTGGCAAATGGAGCCATTGAAGCGTGACTGCCATATGGACAAAGCAAACAAAGGAATGAAGACGAGCAAGGCTCTAACTTCAAATATGTTTGTCATAAAGTGTACACTACTAGTATTAAAATTGGATTTTAAATACTAAGTGTGATACATAAATATGCATTGATGTGCAGAATCTGCTATGAGCAGGATACTGACTTCAATTGAGATTAATCTGCGAATCGGAAACGGGACGAAAGTCGCTGTTTTACCATAGATACCTAAGTTTAGGAACTACCCTTCGGGTGTGTACTTAAATTAGAAACTGTTGTAATGTAACTAGTTTGACTAGATATTATCTCTATATCGAGTACAACTCGTTGTGAGTATACCTTTATATTCTAGAACACTAAAGTGTTTTATTTTATAAAGATGATATTGAGATAACACATTAGATGTGAATAACAGTATTTATATTTTGAATATAAATAAATCTCAAACATATAACATGACAAACAAATAGCTCAAACTGATTTGATCAGATGAGACTTATTTGTGGCAGTGTTTTCTGGGACACAATTAAACAAGACTCGTATAGCCACACTTTTGAAGAGTGGATACTAGGACATATTTTATTCTATTCAAATAATATCTACGAATCTAGTTTATTGGGCAAAGTGCCTAAAACACCTTTTACTTGGTAAAAGTGTAAGTGCCACCGATCTGTTAGCCCTCGTTCATAGTGACGTAAGTGGGCCCATGTCTAGCTAGGCTAGAGGTGGATATGAATATTTCGTTACCTTTACGGATGTGGCATCGCGTTATGGTTGTGTTTCTTTTGAAGAACACAAATCGGAAACTTTTAGAGTTTCGGTACGAAATAGACGAACAGATCGGCTAAAGTATTAAAACATCACGGTTTGACCATGATGAAAATACTTAAGCAATAAGTTTCTCATATACTTGAAAGAGTATAATATTCTTTCAATGAGGACTCCTCCCAGAACACGTCAATTTAACGGTGTGTCCGAACAGAGAAATCGAATTTTGTTGGATATGATAAGGTTAATCATGAGTCGCTCTAAGCTACCATTTTCCTTCAAAGGGATAAGCATTAACAATGCAATACTTATTTTGAATAAGGTTCCATAAAAATCTGTTTGACAGATTTCATATTAGATATTAACAAAAGAAATTGGGCTTTCTCACTCCTGATGATTTGGGAATGCTAGGCATACGTTTGGATAATACCAAACTAGAACCCAAATTGGATAAATGCCTAATGTAATTGGTTATCCTAAGGAAACCAAAGTATAATACTTATACAACTCAGTAGAGAACAATGTAATTGTTGCTCACCATGCAGTTTTCTTAAGAGGAATACCGATATGCAGTGGTAAGTGGGAGGATAGTAAAACTCGATGAAAAATCGAAGTTATACTGTTCAAGGCACCAAGTCCTTAGTGAAACACAAACAGTTCATCAAGGATGAAGCTATACCAATAATCTTCGAATACACAAGAACAACGTAGGTCGGAGAGAGTCAGAAAATAACCTGGGGTATGAATTTATGATCTCACCTCATAAAGATGTCAATCTTATTGAGGAATACGAACTCACTACGTATGAGGAAGTGATACAAGGTATCGACTCCCTATTATGGCAAAGTGCCATGAGTCCGAAATGGATTCCATGTATAACAACTATGTTTGGACACTAGTTGTTGTACCGCAAGGCATTGTGCCTAATGGTACTATATAAGTCTTCAAGGAAGACATACGTGGATGGCAGCATACCAACATACTAAGCTAGGCTTGTAGCTGAAAGATATCATTATCAACATTGTGTTGATTACAATGAAATCTTTTACCTATTACCAGGTTAAATCCATTTGGATAATGCTTGCTGATGCTGCATGTTTCATTTATGAAATATGGCAGCTGAACTGAAAAAAAATCGCTTTCTTGAAAAGGAAACCTTTTGGAGGATGTTTACAACATCCTGGCGGTTTTGTCGTACCAAAACTAGCAAACAAGGTTTGCGGGTTATTCGATCCATAGAGGGATTGAAGTAAGCATTACGTTCTTGGAACTAACGTTTTGATGTAATCATAATGGTGTATGCTTTAATTCAAAATGAAATGATTCTTGTGTATATAAAGAGGTTAGTGGGAGCGCACTGACAGTAAATGTCCTTATGATAATGATATGTCATTTCTTGGAAATGATATTCCCATATTATAATCGGTGAAAGATTGGCTTTCATGAAAACTCTCCGTAGAATTTTTGGGAGAAACAACCTTTATTCTAGGAATAAAGATCTACTGGGATAGATTTAAAGTTGTTAACACTCTCTGAGAACTCGTACATTGGAAATTGTACGTGACCTGGTGTCTCATACGCTTTGAGCATATAGAGTCACAAACAGGTCAATCCAAGTGATAGTCACTGGATTGATAATAAGAACATCCATTAGTATCTTAGAGAACTAAGGATGATGTCTTAAACTATGGAGATGGAGAACTTGAAGTGACTTGGATTACTGTTGCAAGTTTCCTAACCAATTAAGCGACTAAAAGTCGTAACAATGGTACTATACAGTTTGAATAACGGTACAGTGAGCTGGAAATCTTCCAAGCAAGATGCTGTTGCCGAATAAACAACAAATGCGGGTTATTGCTACGGCTGAGGCAGTAATAGAAGCCATCAGGGTCATTAACAAATCTAATTAGATTACATATAGTTATGTTAGCAGCTGAGCTAGGCTATAGCACAGAATAAAGAATTAATGATCTCATCAACGATCCATATATATACTTCGACTATTCATCTGATTCGTTCGGATCATACATCGTGGCGATGTGATGATCGAATGAATTGCATCAGACGATAATCATACAAATCCGGTGACGAAAGCCTTTCCTCAGCAGTTTGAGCGAACCGTACATAGTTCGGGTGTAAGACACTCGAGTGACTGGCTATAGGCCAAGTGGGAGATTTTTGGACAGTTATGACCCATAGCGTCACTATTTGTACAGATCATGGTGTTGTTGTACAAATTAACTATGTGACAAAGAGATTGCGCTCTTATCATTTGTGATTAGATCACATAGATGTATAAATGATAGGAGGTCCCTATGATTAGTTCCTGGATTGAGATGATATGAGACCGTATCAGTCCTCGAAAGATTAATCATTAAATATCCCTAGTCGTAGTATTATCGAGACTGGAAATCGATAATGCGGAATAGACTAGTATTGCACTTGTGCGTGTTGTGGGAGCACAACGTCATAGCTCTCATATATTTAAGAATTGGATACTTATGCAAGTGTGATAGGAAGTTGTGTTTACCGATGGTGTGGAAACAGCTTCGCTCTGGATAGACCCCTCAGAATTCCATTGGTAGTATGACTATGTGTCTATGGAAGTCCGATATCAGGGTATGTGTATTTGGTCTTAACCTGAGACTTGCATCGCTAATACTTGCGACAATCGGTAAGCTTTAGTTTTGGTCGTCCAGGGCTTTAACCGGTTCTGTGTACGCCTCTGCTGGGTATATTGAGAATCATAGTATATAGGGTGTGATGTCAAGACGGAAGTATCACTCCAGTCATAGTGGAGATGATGTCACATAGGATACAATACTAGTGCTCTTAAGTACTGCAGTCATCGGGATGTTATGACTAGGTCATGTATATTCGATAATAGAGACTAGTTACCAGACATCCGACATGTGCTTCGTACGGGGCAGACACAATTCCAGCCCCAGGCCTAGCGCGTGACATTCGATACTGGATCACAATATGCAATACTACGTATACTACGTCTGACATAGATTATATATTCCAGTAAGAATATTTCTGGAGAATTGGGTAGGTACGGTGCTTTGCTAGAAGCCAACCATGTCTTGTAAATCGGTAAGCACGTGGTACGAGGTACGGACGTATTCGGATAATCCGATGACCGTATTTACTGCCAACATATCCAGGGATCTCTTCGGTCGCTTCCCAAAGATTCACCGATGACAGTTGATTTAATAAGAATTAATCTGGGATTAATTAAGAGAGAGAATTAATCTGGGATTAATTAAGTGAGAGAAAATTAATCTGGGATTAATTGAGGTATTATTTAATCTGGGATTAAATGTGTTCGGAAGAGAGAGAACGTGATTAATTTGGAATTAATCGGTAAAATAAATTTAATAGTTAAATTAATTTTTCTATTTATTTATTCGTATGGGCTAAAATTAATATATCGGATATATTAATATGAATTGGATTTCATTACGAAATTAAAGTCGGACTTTAATACGAGCGAATGAATTAATTAGAATTAATTCGTAAACGACGTTCGTAATATATTTGCGAGGCATCGTTATTTAATTAAATTTGATTTAATTATTTAACGACGAAAGTTCGTTTAATCGGATTAAACGGATCCGAGCCGCGGTAAATGTTCATAGAGACATTTTGAATTTTGAATTCAAAATGGTGGGGCCCACTTCACACATGTCACACATGTGAAGTGGTGGTTGGAAAGTGGTTGGCATTTATGCCAAAATCACTTACTTTCCAACTACTTGGTTTAGGTGAAACCAAGACTCCAACTACATGGTTTTGGTGAAAAGGGTAAATACCCTTTAACAAAACCCTAGCCCTCTCTCTCTCTTGATGTGTGTAATACAACACTTGAAAAAATGAAACCCTAAAATCCTCTCAAATGGGCGTGAGCTTCATTCATCTTTCTCTTTGATTTTGTTGCAAAATCAACAAAGCTAGCACTTCATCGAATCAACTAAGGTGATAGGGAAACCAACTCAAAGCTTGGAATCAACATTGAAGGTTGGATCTTGGAGATCACTTCTCACATCTCAAAGCTTGGAATCAACATTGAAAGTTGGATCTTGGAGATCACTTCTCACAACTCAAAACTTGGAATCAACAAAGGAAGCATCTTGGAGATCTTCTTCTCAAAATTTTAAAAGCCAAATCCATTCATTGTAAATATATTCCGCAACTTATAATGAATTTGTGAACACCTTTTCTTTCTTATTAGATCCTTGGCATGTTCTAGGAACACTAACAAAGATGTCCCTATGATTTGTTCCTGGACGGAGAATGATATGAGACACTATCAGTCCACGTATGATAAATCATTAAATATCCCTAGTCAGAGTATTATCGAGATTGGACATCGATAAATACGTAAAAGACTAGTATTACACTTGTGCGCGTTTGTGAGGACACAACGACATAGTTCTCATTTATTTGGGTATATGATACTCATGCAAGTGTAATAGGAGGTTGTTTTTTACCGATGGTAAGGGAAACAGCTTCGCTCTGGATAGACCCCCGCGGAATCCCATTGGTAGTATGACTATGTGTCTATGAGAGTCTGCAATCAGGGTAGGTGTATTTGGTCTTAACCTGAGACTTACACCGCTAATGCTTACGACAATCAATATACTTTAGTTGAGGTCGTCCAGGGCTTTAACAGGTTCTGTGTATGCCAATGCTGGGTATATTGAGAAACGTAGTGTGTTGGGTGTGATGTTAAGACGGAAGTATCACTCCGGTCATATGGAAATGATGGTCACATAGGATACGGAACTCATTCTCTTAAATGCTCGAGCTATCGGGATATTATGACTAGGTCATGTATATCCGATTATAGAGACTAGTTGCCAGACATCTGATATGTGCTTTGTACGGGGCAAACACAATTCCTGCCCCAGGCCTAGCACGTGATCGTCTGATGCTGGATCAAAATACGCAATACTACGGTATACTACGCTTGATATAGATCACATATTTCTATAATGATATTTCTGGAGAATTGGGTAGGCATGGCGCTTTGCTAGAAGCCAATATTGTCTTGTAAGTCGGTACAAACGTAGTACGAGGTACTTACGTGTTCGGATAGTCCGACGACCGTATTTACTGCCAACATATCCGTGGATCTCATGGGTCGCTTCCCGAAGATTCACCGATGATGTATGACTCGCACTTTACTAATCTGGGGATTAATTAGAAGAGAGAGAAAATTAATCTGGGGATTAATTACAGAGATATTTTATCTGGGATAAAATATTAATTAAAGAGAGAGAACGATTAATTTGGAATAAATCGATAAAATAATATATTCGATATATTATGCGAAATTGGATTTCGATGCGGAATTAAAATTAGATTTTAATTCGGGTGAACGAATTAATTTAGAATTAATTCGTTAGCGATGTGAATAGTGATTTTGCTAGGCGAAATCGTTTAATTGCGTTGCGATGGAAAATTCGTTAATTTGGAATTAGCGAACCCGAGCCCGGGATTATTTGTGAGCGCATTCGCATTTCGAATTCGAGTGCGGCACGTAAGTCAAATCAAGCGTCAAATCGCTAGTCACATCAAACATCAAATCACATGTCACTTTGAGTGATGTGACAATTTGATTGATTGATTTGAATGATTGATGTGGCAGTTGAAAAGCATTAATGGGCTTTTGCTTTTTGACTTTTTGGTAAATGAAAAATGCTTTTTGTTTTTGTTTTTGTTTTTGGAAAATAAAAATAAATATATAAGTAAAAAATTTCCTTCTCTCTCCACTTGACTCACGATCTTCATCTCTTTTCCCTCATTCTTCTTGCTCACGGCTTGGAGCCATTTCTTTCTTCCTTTTACTGGTTTTACCAAATGAAGAAGAGAAGAAGAAGAAGTGCTAGCACACACTTGGGTTATACAAAGGTGATAGGGAAACGATTTTTTGAGCATGGAATCACTTTTTGAAGCTTGAAACTTGGAGCTTCCATGGAGTCCACCCATGGCCGAATCTTGGAGAGACAACAAGGGCCAAAACCGAGCAGTCCACAGCAATGAGAAGCTTCACTGCCATGAGTTTGAAAGGCTTGAAGACTTGTGTTCATCGTGTTGCAAGAACCGATCATTGTGAGTATGTTTCCGCCATTCTCCTTTGATGTATTCATGCGTTTTGTGCTTGATTTGATGATCCTTGGACCTAATTAGAAACCAACAGGACCAAGAAGTAACATTCAAAGTTTTCAAGGCCATGAATTTCCCAGATGATGAAAAGAATGAGGAATGTTTCAGACTTGATGTGATACACAGTACCATCCAGAACTCTGACGCAAAACAAAATTCTACTAACAAATTTAAAGCATGTCAATTGCCTGTGGGGACTAAAGATAAAGCTTCGTGTGCACTGAAAAAGCTAAGTCTTGCCCTACAAGCAACATAAGAGAAACAGTTCCACCGGCTCAACGAATTGGAGGAATTTTACATTCAGCCTTTTGAGAATTCCAAATTGTACAAAGAAAAGGCCAGGAAAAGACATGATGAAAAGTTAGTGCGCATACAACTGAAACCAGGGCAGAAGGTAATGTTAAACAAATCAAGGGTGAAATTCTTCCCATGGAAGCCAAAATTACAGTGGTCAGGTCCATTCCTAATCACCAAGGTTTTACCAGAAAAAGTCGTTGAGATACATGATCCCGACTCCGACAAAAAATTCAAGGTTAAAAACAAACGTGTCAAGCACTACTGGCAGGAATCATTTGAACGCCAAAAAGAAAGTGTCATACTTTCAGATCCAGCATAACGTTCGGGCAGACATGTCTGGCTGACGACGTTAAACTGAGCACTAGCAGGGAGGCAACCCATGCAATTTCTATATTTATTGTGATTTGGTGTGATTTAATTTGGTGTGTTTAGTTTTTGCAGGATAAGACATTTCAAGATGGAAGAAGTTCTCACAAATCTTCATAAGCAATTTCCTTCTCTCCCTAAAAAATCTCTGATGAAAGTTTACAAAGCTCGTTTGAAATGAATGAGGTTACTGATGATCAAAGGTATCCCTACTGACATTCGTTGGATTATTGAAGCACGAGTTTGATTTACAGGTGAGTCTTCTGACTCTTTTATTTCACATCTGCCCGGTTTAGGAAAGAGCACATATGCTAAAAAGAGACGAGCCAAAAGAATGAATGTTTGCTATAAATGTGCTCGCATGTTTTGTAACACTCGTTGTCATTTTTTAGGAATGGTGTCTGATAACCGCAAAGACAAAATTAATTTCATTAGGGATTGCTTGAGTAAGGAGTCTTTAGATGACATATCTAAAACTCTTGAGACGCATCCTAGTGGATGTGTGTATCACGAAATTCGCTTGTTATATGCACAATTTCGTAAAGAAAGACAACAGTTAAGTCTTGGGAATCTGACTCAAAAAGACCCTGTTTGCCAATTTATAAGAAAATTGGATGGGAAGCTTGTCCCTTACGCATAGACGTCAATCAACCCGTTACCTTTCTTGTAAATATTATATCTCTTTGTCTTTTCCTAATAATTGTTATTTGTTTTGTTGTTTTCTTTTATTTTCTCCGACAGGATCCAGACCTTTTTGACTATCACGATTTAATTTACTGTTTAACTAATAATTGTCATTTGGCAGGTACTAGTGTTACTATTACTCACATATTTTCAGGTTCTATAAATTCAGCTCTACATTTCTCTCTTCGACACATCCAGATATACATCCAAATAAGAAATAGAAAATGGAAGCAACTTCACAACAGCGAATCAAATGAATTTGTGTTTTCTGTGGATCCAATTCTGGTAATAAACCCGAATTCATTAAGGCTGTAAAGAAATTGGGGAGAGTCATAGCAGAACGAAATATACACCTAGTATATGGCGGTGGCAATCTTGGATTGATGGGAAGCATTTCAACAGCCGTTCAGGAAGGTGGCGGTCATGTTTTGGGAATCATTCCAAAAACTTTGACGGACGAACATTTAATCGGAAAAACAAATGGAGATGAACGCATTGTATTGGGGATGTCGGAACAACTCCTTGAAATGGTCAATACTGCTGATGCGTTTATTGCTTTACCAGGTGAGATCAGTACATTTTAAGAGATATTTACAGTGGCATCATGGGCACACTTGAACATTCATCGGAAGCCTATTGGATTACTCAACATTGAGCATTTTTTCGATTTTTTGTTTGTATTTCTTGCGGAAGCCAAAAGACACGAGTTCATTACAAAATCAGTACAAGATATTTTCCTGACTGCAACAAATGCCGAGGAGTTAATTAACCAAATCTTAACCTTTGAACCAAAAATCGACCCCATTCTTTCCAAGTTGAACTGGTCTGATAGCGATCGTGATAAGAAGTGTAAATTGGACATAGATCTTAATCGGTAATTTTTCATAGAATTTCAGCTAATCAAGTACTATCTTCTAAACTCTTCTCTATTGTTTAAGACATTGGGGACAATGTCTCATTTGGTTTGGGGGAAGGAATAGTTAATAGTATCTTATTTTTTGTGTTATTTTAGCCTAAAAGTTTTCGAAAAATACAAAAAAAAATTGAAAATTTTTACAAAAATCAAAAAAATAATTTATTTATTTATTTATTTTGATTAGTCAGTGAAATTAGTAAGAGATAGTTGTGTAAGGAGTTTTCACTCCTGAGACGTATCTCAAACCTATTTCGAAACAAGTTAATTTTTGTTTATTTCCTTTTAAATTATTTAATTTGTGAATTCTCCATAAAAGTGACTAAAAATGGATCTTCATATGCTCAATTGATAGGTATTATCAATATACATAATAACATACGGACATGAGACATATTTGAAAAGTTTGTAATATTCAGTGCTCTAGTTTAATTGGAGGAAGCATCTCAAAAAGCGATGGAGTAAGAAAAATAAAAAAAAAATAAAAAAACGTCTGAGATCCGAGTTATTAAGTCTGTAAGGGTGTTTTAACACCTAGTGTCCTAAAACCAACTGGTTTGGGAGTCACTGACCCAAAGCTCGCTACATGGATCAAAGATGTTGTAAAAATATATATATCTGAAGTCCGAGTAATTAAGTCTGTAGGGGTGTCTTAACATCTGGTGCCCTAAAGCCAACTGGTTTGGGAGTCACTGACCCAAAGCTCGCTACATAGATGAAAGATATTGCATATAAATAAAAAAATATATCAGAAAAAGAAAGAAAAAAATCAGAAAAATCAGAAAATTATTCCATTGCTATAAAAAGGTGTGAATTCTGATAAAACTTTATGACAAAAATATTACTCTCTTATCAACTACACTTGTGACTATTGTAGAGAAAAATGAGTTGATTAATATTTTGTTGGCTGTGTATATGGTGATAAGTGTGGAATTTACACACCAATTCTGTACCGTCAGCTTATCATTTTGTTAGATTCCGTATTAGTTAATATTGTTTTTGGAGTTGTTTAGTGTTGTGTTGACAGGAAGCATGAACAATAAGAATTCAGGTTATTTTTCAGAGAATAATTGGATGCAAGAGAAATTGGAATAAAGCTGACAAAAAGGGGCAAGAATGGCGCCACGGCGCAATGATCTCGATACATTTTCTAGCGGAAGAGGCGCCATGGCGCGTTGTGAAGCATCCAAGAAGAACTGGCGCTGTAGCTCATACAAATTCCAGTGAGAATGGCGCCGTGGCACCATTGACAACTCAAGAATAGCAATGAGGCGCCATGGCATCTTCCTACATACTGAATATGGTGCCATGGCGCGTTGTTCAGTAGGCTCCTAGAAGAACTGGAGCCACGACGCTAGCACTCCATAAATTTTCCCGCAAGATTGGCGCCGTGGCACCTGTAAAAATGAGAAAACAAATAGCACACGGGGAATTTGAGCGTGAATGAGAGACTTGGGAATATTATGAATAGGCCCATTACACATCAATAGAGGGGGAGAAAAACCCTAAAAAAAATACATCAATTATCAAGAGGCAGAGATTGAGATCTAGAAAAGAAGAAGGCGTCAACTCCAGGAATTACAAGGAATCTATCTCGGGTTCCATTCTTTTATTTTCTTCTTAGATTCTCTTTATTATTGTGATGTATTTCTCAAGATTGTTGTTTTGATTTGAAATAGCCATGATGTAAAACTTTTATTCTAGGGTTTGATGTATCCTATTCCCTGAAACTATGTATTAAGTATCAATTGACTCTCATAATAATTCTCTGCAAGTTTATTTATATTATCTCTATGCTTAATGCTTTATATTTGCTAGACAAAATTATAATGATGTTATACTTAAATGTGTCACTCGAGAGAGGAGATCTTGAGTAGGAATTGAGAGATATAATTGTAGGCACTGCATTTTGCATGTAAGTCCCTATGATGAGCCTTATTTGGAGACACTACCTTTTAAGTCACGGAAGTCGCGGGAAACGGACGCCGGAAGGGGAAATTCAGGATGAGTATGCCATCATATTTGTTTCACATGTTCACTGCTTTCATTCGTGCTGCATTCGTAAACACGTTCGAACGATAAGTAGATTGCGGGCGTTCGTGTAGCGTTCGAATCGGTGTTCGAACGGTGTCGGTATTTCTGGTTTTTCTGCTAGCCTCATGACCCGAGCCCAATTAGCCCACATGCACCCAAGCCTAGCCCAAGCTCACTTAAAACACATCCAAATTAAATAAATACATATTTAACACATGGCAAAATTAAATAAAATCTAAAAATTATATACCAAATTAAAATAAACATCAAATAAAATCATGCCTAATTAAAATCAATCAACAAATTGTATGCCTAATCAAAACAAATTAAATATATTAACTTCCTAATCTGAACCAATTTTATCCCCCAATCAATCTTTGATTTTCCTTGTTTAACACTAAATCAAATCCCCCTTTAATGCACAAATCCCTTCATTGTCAAGCAAGGATTCACCCATCACCTTTGCCTATAAAAAAAAGCTATTCCAACCCTTGAACCCTCCTCACTTTTCACGCAGATACAACAAAAAGAGCTCTCAATTCACGCCTAAGACAATAACAAGAAGCAAGAAATTTCTCTTATTCTTCCTCCCTCTATATCACCGAAACTGATCACCCTAAACTACCGAAAATCACAGCCCCATAGAACTGAAAATAGCCACCTGAAACACTCATTGTTTGAACGAAATCAACACCTATACAACAGCCCCATATCAATGAAAATCATCCCCTAAAACAGCCCCTAAATCACCTAAAACAGTAACTAAAAAACTGCACTTAAAGCCTTTAAAAACACCCAAGACAGTAGCCTAAAACACCAAAAACAGTGACCAAAATACAGTAGCAATATAGCAGTAAAATAGTAGCAAAATGGAGTCAAAACAGTAGCTTGAGCAACGAAACAGTGAAGAAAGACGTAGACCAGTGAACCATAAAAGTTGCGGAGTGATAGCCCTTCCGACGGACTTGTAACGCGCTTCCGAAAGTCGACATAAAAGGTTAGACCTAAAGGTATCTTTCACATCCATTTTCATTCATATTTTGTATTGTTTATTGAGTTTCATTTGCATGATTATTGTGGAGTGATGCATGTTGTGGCCCTTGAATAGATAGAAAATGCATGTATTGTGAAATGATGTATGTTGTGGCCCTTGAATAAAATGAAAAATGTGTCGCCTCTCGTGTTATATAGGATGTAAACCCGGACATAAATTTCATAGCCGATTCTGAATGGACGGTAGTATGATCTGTACTCGGCATACAACTCCACGTACCACTTGAGCAAACGGTGTATATTTTGTTTTATGTTGTTTCGATTCGTTTATTATCCGTTATTTAATTTCTGCATGTTATTTGTTTACGTAATGATGAGATAGAGCGCATGGGCTTAGTAAGTGGGATTAAAGGTCCTCTATCTCGAGGGGTTAAAATCCTTTACCACGATGCTTTACCGTGCCGGATGATGTATATTCGGTTGAATATAAGATGTGTTCAATCGGGTATACGAAGTCTGATATCGCTGTCTTATTTTTATATGCATTATGTTATTAGCGCATGAGCTTAGTAAGTGGGATTAAAGGTCCTCTATGTCGAGGGGTTAAAATCCTTTACCACGATGCTTTGCCACGCCGGATGATGTATATTCGGTTGAATGTAAGATGTGTTCAATCGGGTACACGAAGTCCGATATCGCTGTCTTTATTTTTTCATGTGCATTATGTTATTAGCGCATGGGCTTAGTAAGTGGGATTAAAGGTCCTCTATGTCGAGGAGTTAAAATCCTTTACCATGATGCTTTACCGCGCAAGATGATGTATATTTGGTTGAATGTAAGATGTGTTCAATCGGGTATACGAAGTCTGATATTGTTGTCTTTATTCTTTATATGCATTATGTTATTAGCGCATGGGCTTAGTAAGTGGGATTAAAGGTCCTCTATGTCGAGGGGTTAAAATCCTTTACCACGATGCTTTACCGCGCCGGACAAGGTATGCTTGATTGAATGAGTTCAATCGGGCACACGGGGTCCTACATTATGCATTTGTGTACGCATCTGTGTCATCTATCATGCATCAGGTCCTATCCCATTCGAACACGTTCTCGAACGCTACACGAACGCGAACCTTCTGTTTCCCGTTCGAACGTATTTACAAACGCTACTCGAACGCGCATGCATCTTTGTTTCATCAGGTCTTGCCCCTTTCGAATGCGTTATCAAACGCTACACGAATGCGATCCTTCTGTTTACCATTCGAACGCATTTACGAACGCTACTCGAATGCGCACGTGTTTTTTTTCATCAGGTCTTGTCCCATTCGAACGTGTTATCAAATGCTATACAAACGCAAACCTCCTGTTTACCGTTTGAATGCGTTTACGAATGCTACTCGAACGCACATACGCTGAACCGATTCTTTTTTTATCTCATGTCATGCATAATTTTTTCTTGGGTGATTTCCATTATATTATATAATTAGTCACACTATTCTATCGTTGACACCCTCACCGTCATCATCTATTTGTATTCCTGCATTTATCTATTTGATGTGTTCAAGCATGATTAGGTCATTAGTATGTTAATTCTCAAGCATGATTTAGCTATAGGTACGTTATTCTTTTACGCATGATTGTGCAATTGCCATTTCCTTCCATTTATGTATCCATGAACATGGTGTGCTTATGAAGTTATATGCCTGCCGTATTTTAAATTACTTTTATGCATGCAAATTGGGACATAGGTTATATGCAAACTTAGATATGAGTTTTGTACTTATGCATGTGAGCTTAGAAATATAATACCATTGGGAATGTATGTTGCTAGATTCGATTAAATTATTGCACAAATAATTTTATTACAAGTGACATAAGTAAGGGACCATTCCGAACCCAACAGTTTGAGGTCTTCCCTTGCGAGGGGTGAGTACGGCCTTAAATCAATTTCCCGGTTCACACCAGTTGGCGACTCCATTATTCTCCGATTTAGTCCCCCACGGGCTACTCCGTACTTTCAATCGGGCCACGAGCCCAGAACATCTTGTGTCGCCCAGTTCCTGTGTCCCACAGTCTGGCGACTCCACTGGGGATAGAGAATTGGCCCCGAAATAATGCCTTGTAATGTTTGTGATTTGTGCTTTAAGTAAACCGTTCCTATAGTGGGTTGAAAAGGGTTTAATCAAAGGAAATTTTAAGGCTAGGTAATGGTTTGGTGTCTTCCTTCACTCACTACCTTTCTATAAGGAAAAGATGTGGAGGCACCTAGATAATCATCTACTCATAGCCTACTGTGATGGACTAATTTAGAGGACTCGTTGTTTATTCCTGACACCAAGCGATAAGAGGCTTGGGTACTTAAGAGAGCCTCGCTCCACCCTCCCTCTGGGGAATCTACAACGGGAAATCCATTTGACATTCAGTCACACACCATAGCTCGTTGGCACGTACCTTAGTGTATAAAAAAGGTGCGCTCACTTGGTCGCTCGGAACCTTGAGTGAGGAGACCTAGTTGTGGGTAATCCTTTGTCAGCGAGAGCCTTTGTCCACACCCCCATAAACCCACATGTGAATCTTAGTCGTAGAACTAATAAGAATTATTTACTTGTGCTTGTCTTTGGGAACATGGTCGTTTGGATCCATTTGGACCTTTTGTCATGAGGTATTGGCTTGTTGGGCCATTTAAACTGGGACAAGAACATATCTTATGATGATTGGGCCAAAAGCTTCTAAAAATGCCAATGGGCCATTATATGCTTGTGTTTGGGAACATTGTCATTTAGATCCATTCGGACCTTTTGTCATGAGATATGGGCTTGTTGGGCCATTTAAATTGGGACAAGAACGTATGTTATGATGATTGGGCCAAAAGCTTCTAAAACGCTAATGGGCCATTATATGTTTGTGTTTAGGAACATTATCATTTGGATATGGTTGGACTTCTTGCCATGAGATGTGAACTTGTTGGGCCATTTAAACTGGGATGAGTTCACTCCTATGACAGTTAGCCCAAAAGCTTCTAAAATGATGATGAGCCGATTTGTGTGAAAATTTTAATGAGTTGATATATTCCTTATATTGCATGCATCCCATTCATCTTATGCATACATATATCCTGTTAACACCCTCTATGTCTTTAAAAGACATCATAGATTCCCGTTGGGTTAGGGAATATGGAAGACTCACTAAAAGACCGGTAATAGATATGAGTACATCCGATAATAAGGTATCCTGGATAGATCAGTTGGAAAACAGTCTCACCAAAATTACTGAACAGTTGCAAGCCTTGACTACTGCTGTGGCTGATATGGCTGTACCCTGTGATGGGGAAGTTATGAGAATGTGAGGTGCGAGGAGCCTCCGAATGGGTTGGGGGATGATATCCCCGCTTTTGATGACGACATGCCAGAATATGTAACAGGCATAGTGATTGGGTCTCATGCAGAATTTTAGAAGCTTCAGGATCAGGTTGAAATAATTACCCGCAAAATGAGGGGTAAACATGAAGAGTTGTTAGATTATGAGGCAATGACCTTCGAAGATCAGTTGCCAACTCAGTTCAAGATGCCGGATATGGCTAAGTTCAACGGGAATGGGGATCCGAGGGTCCATCTCCGTCAGTATGTCTATGTTATGAGCTCAGTGGGTTTATCCAAGCGTCAAGTGCAGAAAATGTTTGGGATGTCACTTGAAGGAGCGCCGGCAGTTTGGTATCACAGCCTTGAGAAGAAGATTATAGAAGATTGGAGGGAAGTAGCTGATGCTTTTCTGAAGCAATATGTTACAGATTTGGAAATTGATTTGTCACTCCGTGATTTGGAGAACACTAAGCAAAAGCCGAAGGAAAGCTTCAAGAAGTATGTAGACCGCTGGAGAAGCCAGCTTCTGAAAATGCAGACTCGGCCCTCTAAGAAGGACCAAATTAAAATGATCATCAAGGGTACTAAGCCCTCGATTTATGGCAAGCTGAGGTGGATGACCTCCATGATTACTGATTTTCGGCAGTTGAGAGAAACTATCATGGATATTGAAGAAGAAGAGGCAGAGAACATGAAGTTTTATGGCCTAAGCTGGAGGCCTATTGAGGGAACATCAGGTACTAAACCCGTTTCTACAGAGATTGCTGCCATCCGGAATCGGAGATTCTCCAACTTAGGGAGGCCCTTGTCGAAGGTGCTGGAAAAATTAAAAAGACAAGGACTTCTGAAACCTCTGGAGACCAAACCAATTCCCAACCCTCCACCACCACATCTCAATCTGAGCCAATACTGTCACTTCCACCAACAGAAAGGCCATGACACTGATAATTATGCCCGCCTCCGCCATGAAATCCAAGACCTTATAGACTCCAAAAAGATACCCGACCTTGAAACAGAACGCCCTAATACACACAAAAATCCCCTACCAAATTACCACTATGTCCCCCCACCGACTTTTATGATAAACTCTGGCCTACCTGAAAGCATTGTCCTCAAGTCCTTTGACCATCAAGCCTTTTGCCAGGGTATCTGGGATAGTAACAGTGAAGATGAGACAGATGTTGGTTTTATTCTAGGTCCCAAGATCAAACAAGACATGAAAACAATGTGTGAACACATCAACGGAGGTAGCGGAATACTCACATCGATCGGTTGGGACGATTTGAAGACGAATGAAGCCACTTTGCTCACTGCCAAGGACGCCCACTGCATGCAGTTCACTGCCCTCCATTTTTTGTTTTTGATCTGCGAAACGGAGCTCCTAGCTTCGTCGGACGGATCCCAGCTCATGGGTGAACTTCCCTACCACCTTCACAAGTGTCGTAAGTGTGCTAGCACTTGGATTTTTACCATAAAAATCCACTCTTTGCTTCCCTCAAAGTCACGCCAAAATGGTTCAAAACCAGTGAGCTTTTTCAAGCTTTGGGCGTGAATTGGCCAAGAGAGAAAGATGAAAAAAATGAAATGTTCAAAAACGTGAGAGAGAGAAAAGTTATGGCAAGGTATTAAAAATTTGTATTATATATTTTGTTTTCTAAAAACAAAAAATATTAAATACAAAACATTTAATAAACCATTAAAATAAGTCAACACTTTTCCTAAAAGCATCAACAACCATTTAATACCATTATTACTACTTTTGCTTTCACTATTCACTTTAATAAAGAAAATAGTAATGTGTCACATCACATTTAATTTTGACGCTTGATTTGACATGTGGGCCCCACACGATTCTAAATGTGAGCGGGCCCCACAAATCAATCCCGGGCTCGGTTTCGCTAATTCCAAATTAACGAGTTTCCGTCGCTTCGTAAATAAACGATTATGCCTAGCGAAATCACTATTCACGTCGCTAACGAATTAATTCCGAATTAACTCGTTTGCCCGAATTAAAATCCAATTTTAATTCCGCGTCGAAATCTAATTTCATTTAATATATCGAATATATTAATTCATCGATTAATTCCAAATTAATCGTTCTCTCTCTTTAGACGACATTTTATCTCGGATAAAATATCTCCGTTATTAATCCTAGATTAATTTTCTCTCTCTTCTATATAATCCCAGATTTATTAAGAGTGCGAGTTATGCGTCATCGGTGGATTATCGGGAAGCGACCCATGAGATCCCCGGATAAGTTGTCAGTAAATACGGTCGTCGGAGTATCCGAATCACGTACGTACCAAGTACTACGTTCTACCGATTTACGAGACAAGGTCGACTTCTAGCAAAACACCAAGTCTACCCAATTCTCCAGTCATATTCATTTAAGAATATTTAAGATCTATATCAAGCGTAGTATACCAAGTATTGTGCATATCGGTCCAGTATCGGATAGTCACGCGCTAGGGCTGGGGCTGGATAAGTGTCTGCCCCGTCCGAAGCACATGTCGGATGTCTGGTAACTAGTCTCTATAATCGGATATTCATGACCTTGTCACAATATCCCGATTGGTTGTGCAACACTCAAGAGCACTAATACTGTATCATGCGTGACATCATCTCCACTATGACTGAAGTGATACTTCTGTCTTGACATCACACCCAATACACTACGACTCTCTGATAAACCCAGAAGTGGTGTACACAGAACCGGTTAAAGCCCTGCACCACCAAGACCAAAGTCTACCGATTGTCGCAAGTATTAGCGATGCAAGTCTCAGGTTAAGATCATACACACCTACCCTGATGTCGGCCTCCCATAGATACATAGTCATAATACCAATGGGATTCCGAGGGGTCTATCCAGAGCGAAGCTGTTTCCCGTACCATCGGTGAAACACAACCTCCTATCGCACTTGCATAAGTATCCTATACTTAAATATATAAGAACTATGTCGTTGTGCCCTCATAACGCGCAAAAGTGCAATACTAACCTATTCCGCTTTATCGATGTCCAGTCTCGATAATACTACGACTAGGGATATTTAATGATTAATCCTTCGTGGACTGATACTGTCTCATATCATTCTCAATCCAGGAACTAATCATAATGACCTCTCTTCATTTATACATCTATGGTGATCTAATCACAATGAGAGTGCAATTTCCTTGTCACATAGTTAATTTGTACAACAACACCGTGATCTGTACAAACAGTGACGCTATGGGTCATATTATCCAACAATCTCCCACTTGGCACATAGCCAGTCACTCGAGTGTCATACACCCGAACTATGTACGGTTCGCTCAAATGCTGAGAAAAGATTTTCGTTAGCGGATTTACATGATTATAGTCTGATGCAATTTATACGATCATCACATCGCCACGATGTATGATCCGAACGAATCAGATGAATATAGAAGTATATATCTGGATCGTCGATGAGACCTTTAATTCTTTAGCCTGTGCTGACGCCCAGCTCAGCTGCTAACAGAACTATATCTAATCTAATTAGATTTATTATCGACCCAAATGCCTTCAATTACTGCCTCAGCAGCAGCAATAATCCGCATTTGTTGTTTATTCGGCAACAATTATCTTGCTCGGAACATTTCTATCTCATTGTCCCGTTATTCAAACTTTATAGTACCACAGTATTTATTGGTTTGGAAACTTGCAGCAGTGATCCTAGCCAATTCAAGTTCTCCTTCTCCATAGTTTAAGACAGCATCTTTAGTTCTCTAAGATACTAACAGATGTTCTTAACTTCAATCCAATGACTATCACTTGGATTGTTCTGATTGTGACTTCATATGCTCAAAGCATATGAGACACCGAATCACGTACATTTTAAATATACAATTTCCCAGAGAGTGTTGACAACTTCAAATCTATCCCAGTAGATCTTTATTCCTTGAATAAAGGTTGTTACTCCTAAGAATTCTATAGAGAATTTTCATGAAAGCCAAGCTTTCACTAATTTTCTTATGGGAATTTCACTGTCAGTGCACTCCCACTAATCTCCTTATCTACACAAGAATTATTTCGTTTTGAATTAAATCACAAACCATTATTATTACATCAAAACGTCAATTCCAAGAACCTTATGCTTGTTTTAATCCAAACATGGATCGAATAACCCGCAAACATTGTTTGTTGGTTATGTTACGACAAAATCATCAGGATGTTATAAATATCCTCCAAAAGGTTTCCTTTTCAGGAAAGCGATTTTGATCTATAACTGACAGATTTCATAAATGAAATATACAGTATCAACAAGCATCATCAAAATGGATTTACCATGGCAACAGGTAAAAGGTTGAACCGTTGTTAACACAATGTTGATAACGATACCTTTCTGTCACAAGCCTAGCTTTGTACCTTGGTATGTTGCCATCCATGTATGTCTTCCTTGAAGACGTTTACAGTACCAATAGGCACAATGCCTTGTGTACGACAACTAGTGTCCAAACATAGTTGTTATACATGGTATCCATTCTGGATTCATGGCAGTTTTCCATGATAGGGAGTCGATACCTTGTATCACTACCTCAAAACGTAATCGATTGTTATACCTCTATAAGATTGACATCTTCATGAGGTGAGATCAGAAACTTATACCCCAGGTTGTTTTCTGACTCTCTCCGATCTACGAGGTTCTTGTGTATTCGAAGATTAATGGTACAAATTCATCCTTGATGAACCATTTGTGTTCCACTAAGGACTTCGTGCCTTGAACAATATTACTCCGATTTTATCGAGTATTACTATCCTTCCACTGACCACTGGATATCGGTATTCCTCCTAGAAAAACCGCATGGTGAGCAACAATCATATTGTTCTCATGTGAGATTTATAAGTACTATACTTATGGTTTTCCCTAGGATAACCTATATCTGGCACTTATCCAATTTGGGTTCTAGTTTGGTATCATCCAAACATTATGCCCGGCATACCCAAATTCTTAGGAATAAGAAACTCTGTTCTTTCCTGTTCATATCTTATATGACATCTGTCAAACAGATTTTCATGGAACCTTATTCTAAATAAGTTTTGCACTGTTAATACATATCATGTTGAAGGAAATGATAGCTCAGAGCGACTCGTGATAAACCTTATCATGTCCAACAAAATTCAGTTTCCAGTTCGGACACACCGTCAAACTGACGTGTCTCGGAAGGAGTCCTCATCTGAAAGAATACCCTACTCTTTCATATACGTGTGAAACTAACTGCTTGAGTATTTTCCATTACGGTCTTACCGTGACGGTATAATACTATAGCCGGTCTGTTTGTTCACTTCGTGTCGAAACTCTAAAAGTTTCCGATATGTGTTCCTTAAAAGAAACACATAACCATAACGTGATGCCACATCCGTTAAGGTCACGAAATATTCATATTCACATCTAGCCTTGCTATATATGGGCCCACTTATTTCACCATGAATAGGGCTAACAGATCGGTGGCATTTTACTATTACCAAGTAAATAGTATTTTAGGTACTTTACCTAATAAACTAGATTCGCAGACTTTATTTGAATAGCCAAATCAGTCCTAGTACCCACTCTTCAAAAGTGTGGATATACGAGTCTTGTCTAATTGTGTCCCAGACGACAATGCCACAAATAAGTCTCTATTGATCAAATCAATTTGAGCCATTTATTTGTCATTTTATATGTTTGAGATTTTTCATTATATTCAAAATATAAATTCTGTCATTCACATCTAATGTGATTATCTCACTATCATCTTTATATAATGAAACACTTAGTGTTCTAGAATATAAAGGTTTATCCACAATGGATTAAACACTGATATAGAGATAATGTCTCTAGTCAAACTAGTTACATTATAACAGTTCCTAATTTAAGTACATACCCGAAGGGCAGTTCCTAAACTTAGGTATCTACGGTCGAAACAGCGACTTTAGTCCCATTTCTGATTCGCAGATGAATCTCAGCTTGAAGTCAGTATCCTGCTCATAGCAGATTCTGAACATCAATACATATATTTTATGTACCACACTAAGTATTTAAAATCTAATTTCAATACTAGTAGTGAACATAACTTTGACAAACATTTTTAAAGTCAGAGCCTTGCTCTTTCTTTAATTCCTTCGTGTCTTCCATATCCGAATGGTTGCCACTTTGGGATATGTCAATTATCCTTTTCAATATTTCAGAAACCTTAGGCCAAGCTTTGGGTTTTTAATATCGAAATGATGTGCACCTTGTGCTACATGCCCAATTGCAAACTTTGACTTTATCTCCTTTAGAATAGTCAATTAATTCTCCAAGAATTATTAGTTGCAATTTTAATACCTTTTAAATCTAAAGATAGATTTATGACAAGTATTTTAATTAAGCACTAAAGTCATCATCACATAAATCTTCCAAAGATTTATGCTCTACTTATTTACTTAATTATGGGCCTAGATATAATAATTATTTTATCAAATAAAGTAACCTATTATTTATTCCCAATTTGAAAATTAAATCATTTAAAATATTTTAATCCTAAGATTATATTTTAAATATCCATCCTCTTGATTTCAAATAGTCCAACTATTTAATCAATTTATTTCAGGTACTATTTATTATAATGATACAATAATCCAATTATTTAATCATCTATAATTTTGATATTGATTACTATAATTCAATTATAAAATCAACTATCATTTTAATTCAATTATATTGATTACTATAATCCAATTATAAAATCAACTATATATTGAATAAGTTTGTATATAGTCCAACTATATTTTAAAACAACATTAAATATTTGACGAGTAATATATATATTTTGAGCGCGTATGGCGAGTAATTGAACGAATATTGCAAATTCAATTCTTGCCTCCCACTATTTTTCGGTGAGCCTCTAACCCTCTGTCGAGTACTCGGGAAACCGTGTTTCCTAGTGGGCTAGGATCACGTTAAATATCACACAATCTTGACTTTGGCCAACAAATTGTATGATAATTAACTAGGTAGATCTCGAAGATCAATTGGATCTCATCCAACTCCTAGATCCAGTAGGTGAACATCCAAGTCCGAAACATATATCTTATATATGCCTATATATCGAATATATACCCTAACCTTTTTCCTCTGAATCAACTAGGCCTTGGCTTTGGCACAACAAACCTAATGATCCCAGTCAAGCGTAGACCCATTGACCATGGAAGCTTCGTAATCAATGTCGTTGGACAAGAAGTGGTCTTGACTTTGGCCAACAAACCACAACTTGGACAAGACACCAATATGGAACAAAGCTTCGTGATTCAAACACATCTTTGATGGACAAGGGCTTGACTTTGGCCACAACCCATGCCAATCTCGGATCTTGAGTAAGAATCACTCAATGGAAGGAAAAACGCATGATATTTAATGAGGGTTTTTTCGCGTGCAATTGGCTACCAATTTAATTATCTTTGTTAAGGTCTCATCATCATACACCCTTAAACATGCATTCTAAACACATAATAAAGCGAGTATGAAAATAAAATAATAATGATATGCGGATGGATACTTAATACATTGATCCTAGATCAAATCTCTCACTTTCTCTCTCAAGCTAGCACTTGTATTACTTCTACCCAATTACATAATACTTCTAAAGAAACCTCATTTACATTGAGGGGAATAGGTGAGAAGAGAATACAATAGAATAGAGGTGATAAGGCTGGACACGCAGGTCCAATTTAATAAATCAAATTTATTACAACAATTTCCAAAATTGCCCCTACCGACTAATATCCATCCGATATACATTATTCATTCATCACAACCACGTATTCACATATAAGCATGCTATCAATCAATCTAATCAAATTAATTAATCTGATAATTAAGTGATCATCCAATGTTCAAACAACGATTTGATTTTGCTCGAGTCAAACTCGTTTTTGCGAACAAGTACTCAAAGTACGAATTCTTGAATTAAATTAAAATACAACATCAAATCCAATTTAATATGTATTTAATACTAATTCACTATTCAATTCCAAATTAAATATTACACTTTATTTAATAACCCTTTTCGACTTAAATTCCAAATTTAATCGTGTCGGGTCTCAAAGCCCGATTAACGTCCAACGTCAATTCAATTCAAGTCTAATGGGCTTTCAATTAATTTCATTAAGGCATGGGCTTCGGCAACCAAAGCCCAATCAAGGAGTAACCCCATAAGCCCAGAAATCAATTTAGGCCCATTAGGCCCAATTAAACTTTAAAGGTTCATTAGCCGCATTTGGGCTTTATGGTTGTGGTTTTGGGCCCAATTGGATCCAATCCATTTGGCCTAAATCCAACTTGATAAAATCAAGCCCAATAAGCCCAATTACAACATTAGAAGCCCAAATCCAATTTAAGGCCCAAATAATTAAATTACCAAATCCAAATTTCCAATTTAATTACCTAAAGTGTATATTATGATTAATCAACTAAATCAATATTTCCAAAACATGAAATTAGTCCAATTAATCATATTCATCATCATCATCACATGTCCAACACATAAATGAAAAAATCAAATCCATATAACATGCTATAGGTCTCGGCCAAGGGATGGATTTTAAGTCCAATTCGGTTTAATCCAATTAATCCACAATCGACATTAAATCAACTTCCCGAATGATTTCCAACACATCCAATCATCAAAAAATCAAAATTACCAAGACATTCAAAGGGCTATAACATTCGGCCAAGGTGAAGCAAATTGGGGATTTTTGTTCAATTCAAAATTCAATCAAATTGACTTCAAATTAACATCATCCTTTATCATTATAACTCACCCAATGAATTAAAATGAAAAATTCCAAGAACTCCAACACTATACACCATTCGGCCATGGCTACTATTTTGGGAAAAATTGTTCCAAACCATTTTTCATGAAATTGATAAAATCAAACTTCCATTAAAAATCAAATAAACATGCTTAATCAAACAATTTAACCAAATCATGCTCAAAATCAATTTACCCAATTTTAAACCCTAAACTTTTCATGCTTGAACCTAGGCTCTGATACCATTGTTGGTTTTATTCTAGATCCTAAGATCAAACAAGACATGAAAACAATGTGTGAACACATCAACAGAGGTAGCGGAATACTCACATCGATCGGTTGGGATGATTTGAAGACGAATGAAGCCACTTTGCTCACTGCCAAGGACGCCCACTGCATGCAGTTCACTGCCCTCCATTTTCTGTTTTTGAGCTGTGAAACGGAGCTCCTAGCTTCGTCGGACGGATCCCGGCTCATGGGTGAACTTCCCTACCACCTTCGCAAGTGTCGTAAGTGTGCTAGCACTTGGATTTTTACCATAAAAATCCACTCTTTGCTTCCCTCAAAGTCACGCCAAAATGGTTCAAAACCAGTGAGCTTTTTCAAGCTTTGGGCGTGAATTGGCCAAGAGAGAAAGATGAAAAAAATGAAATGTTCCAAAACGTGAGAGAGAGAAAAGTTAAGGCAAAGGTATTAAAAATTTGTATTATATATTTGTTTTCTAAAAACAAAAAATATTAAATACAAAACATTTAATAAACCATTAAAATAAGTCAACACTTTTCCTAAAAGCATCAACAACCATTTAATACCATTATTACTACTTTTGCTTTCACTATTCACTTTAGTAATGTGTCACATCACATTTAATTTTGACGCTTGATTTGACATGTGGGCCCCACACGATTCTAAATGCGAGCGGGCCCCGTAAATCAATCCCGGGCTCGGTTTCGCTAATTCCAAATTAACGAGTTTCCGTCGCTTCGTAAATAAACGATTATGCCTAGCGAAATCACTATTCACATCGCTAACGAATTAATTCCGAATTAACTCGTTTGCCCGAATTAAAATCCAATTTTAATTCCGCGTCGAAATCTAATTTCATTTAATATATCGAATATATTAATTCATTGATTAATTCCAAATTAAACGTTCTCTCTCTTTAGACGAAATTTTATCCCGATAAAATATCTCCGTTATTAATCCTAGATTAATTTTCTCTCTCTTCTATATAATCCCAGATTTATTAAGAGTGCGAGTTATGCGTCATCGGTGGATTATCGGGAAGCGACCCATGAGATCCCCGGATAAGTTGGCAGTAAATGCGGTTGTCGGAGTATCCGAATCACGTACGTACTAAGTACTACGTTCTACCAATTTACGAGACAAGGTCGACTTCTAGCAAAGCACCAAGTCTACCCAATTCCCCGGTCATATCATTTAAGAATATTTAAGATCTATATCAAGCGTAGTATACCAAGTATTGTGCATATCGGTCCAGTATCGGATAGTCACGTGCTAGGGCTGGGGCTGGATAAGTGTCTGCCCCGTCCGAAGCACATGTCGGATGTCTGGTAACTAGTCTCTATAATCGGATATTCATGACCTTGTCACAATATCCCGATTGGTTGCGCAACACTCAAGAGCACTAATACCGTATCCTGCGTGACATCATCTCCTCTATGACTGAAGTGATTCTTCCGTCTTGACATCACACCCAATACACTACGACTCTCTGATAAACCCAGAAGTAGTGTACACAGAACCGGTTAAAGCCCTGCACCACCAAGACCAAAGTCTACCGATTGTCGCAAGTATTAGCGATGCAAGTCTCAGGTTAAGACCATACATACCTACCCTGATGTCGGCCTCCCATAGACACATAGTCATAATACCAATGGGATTCCAAGGGGTCTATCTAGAGCGAAGCTGTTTCCCGTACCATCGGTGAAACACAACCTCCTATCGCACTTGCATAAGTATCCTATACTTAAATATATGAGAACTATGCCGTTGTGCCCTCACAACGCGGACAAGTGCAATACTAGCCTATTCCGCATTATCGATGTCCAGTCTCGATAATACTATGGCTAGGGATTTTAATGATTAATCCTACGTGGACTGATACTGTCTCATATCATTCTCAATCCAGGAACTAATCATAAGGACCTCTCTTCATTTATACATCTATGGTGATCTAATCACAAATGATGAGAGTGCAATTTCCTTGTCACATAGTTAATTTGTACAACAACACCGTGATCTGTACAAACAGTGACGCTATGGGTCATATTATCCAACAACAGAACGGGGGCAGAATTTCTGGGAAGACTTCTCCAGTAGTGATGAAGAATAAGTGAGGGGAATGACATGCAGCGGTCGTTTCTTTAATGATATGGAAGAAAAGGGTAATGAAGTATTAACAGATGGCAGAGAAGTGATTGAAAATGTAGAGATTTCTGAGGGAGATACAATGTTGAGGCAGTTGAAAAAGACCCGGGCACAAGTCAGCATCTGGGAATTATTGTGTTCATCACAGGAACACAGGCGGGCCATGGTTGAGGCCTTAAGCAAGATAGTAGTGCCAGAAGATGCCAACCCCGTAATGTTTGTTGGGTCAGTCCAGAAGGAAACTCTGCCCATATCATTTTCTGAGGAAGAACTCCTGGCTGAGGGGAGAAATTATAATAGACCCTTGTTTATCAGAGCTGAAGTGAGAGGTAAAAGGACCTCTTGTGTGATGGTGGATGACAGCTCATCCATTAATGTGTGCCCGTTGAAGATTTTGGCCAAGCTGGGTATGAAGGCAACAGATCTGGATCCCTCTAGTATGACTATCAAGGCTTATGATGACAGTAAGCGAGGAGTTGAGGGTACGTTTGTGGCAGCGGTCAAGGTTGGTCCTATTGAGGACGAAGTTGAGTTCACTGTACTGGATATCCCAGCCACTTTTGCCTTGTTATTGGGAAGGCCTTGGTTTAATAAGCTCGGGGGCGTGCCCTATACTCTGCACCAGGTGATTAAGTTCCCGTATGAGGGAGAGATTGTTACCATCCGAGCTGAGATAGACAATGATGTGGCTGTCTTGGAAATACAACCTTTTGCGAGGTTTCAGGTGTCAGCAACCTTTGAGGAATGGGTGGATCCTAGGGTGGCTAGGATCATGAAAAAAATGAAGTTCAAGCCGGGTGAAGGTTCAAAGTTTCCAGATTTATGAGGACAGACAACTCGGAGGGGTTTGGGATACAAATCTGATGAGGAAAAACTGAGGGTTAAGAAGAAGGGTCTGAAACTGATGGAATGTTTTGTGAAGGCTTCAGGGTATCAAGGGCGAGTCTGAACCGGTAGAAGTTAACGGGATTGTGGTGCCTGGTTTTGAGATCTTCCAAGAGATGCTGGGCAAGAAATCGCTGACCGAAGAAGTTATGGAGGAAAAGGATAAGTGGGAAGAAGAGGTGATGAAGTTGGAGAACCTGACTCTTGAAGAAGATAAAAAGCCTGAGGAGAACCTGGTTGCAGAGGAAGAAGTGTCTATAGATGATGAAGACATTTACCTTCCTGATTTGTTTGAATGTACTTCCACATTATCCAATAATAAAGACATTTCTTTTGCTTACTTGTATGAGTCATTTCCATTTGCTCTGCACGAATCAAGCATATTTGATATCAGATCGGCCAGAACTACTGCATTTAACCTTGGTACACCTGAGAGTCCTAAGGAAGTTCTGATTGCAAGTGAGGTTACCTCCGAAAAGAGGGAGAAATTTGAAGAAGTATTGGTCAGATATGCCAAAGTGTTTGCTTGGTCCTATGAGGACATGCCTGGGGTAGACAGAAGCATTGCCCAACACACAATACCAACTTATCCGAATATGAGGCCAGTGAAACAGAAGCTCCGAAGGATGAGACCTGAGTGGGCTGAGAAAATCAGAGAAGAGGTCAAGAAACAGATAGATGTGGAATTCCTGGAAGTAATAAAGTATCATGAGTGGTTGGCAAATATTGTGCCGGTGCTGAAGAAAGACGGGAAAGTCAGAATGTGTGTGGATTATAGAGATCTCAACAAGACTTGCCTGAAAGATGATTTTCCTCTACCGCATATAGATGTACTGGTTGATAGTGCAGATTTATCTGCTATGTATTCATTCACAGACGGGTTTTCAGGATACAATCAGGTCCTCATGGCTGAAGAAGGCAAACACAAGACTGCCTTTGTTATCGAGTGGGGTACTTATTATTACAAAGTAATGTCATTCGGGCTCAAAGAATGCTGGAGCTACTTATCAGAGAATGGCCACTACACTATTCCATGACTTGATGCACACAGAGATTGAAGTCTATATGGATGATATGATGGTGAAATTAGAAACAAGAATTGGTCATATATAAGCACTAGAAAGGTTTCTTCAGAGAGTTGACAAATACAACCTGCGGCTTAATCCCAAGAAATGTGTGTTTGGGGTGACATCAGGAAAATTATTGGGACATATAGTGGGAATGAGAGGAATAGAGGTATACTCTGAAAAGATCAAAGCCATCACAGAAATGCCAGCACCAAAGACTGAGAAGGAGGTCAGAACATTCCTGGGGAAGATTCTGTACTTCAGTCGGTTCATCGCCATGTTGACATCAGTATGTGAGTCTATCTTCAAACTGTTGAGAAAAGATCAGCCATTAGAAAGTAAAAGTGTAAAATGAAATGAGCAGTGTCAAGAAGCCTTCGACAAGATCAAAGAATACTTGGTAAAGCCTCCGAGATTGTGCAGACCTTTGATATTGTATTTGGCCATAGAATCAGAAGCACTGAGGGCAATGATGGTACAGGCAGATGAGGACAGGGGTTTAAACATGCAGTTTACTATCTGAGTAAGAAGATGCTCCCATATGAGGCTCGATATCAGGAAGTAGAGAAGATCTGTCTTGCAGTGGTATGGGTCCAGAAAATTGCGGCATTACTTCCAGTCTTACAAGATCCAGGTAGTGGCAAAGGAGAATCCTCTGAAATATCTGCATTCAGTGCCTTCGCTAGTGGGGAAATTGGGCAGATGGTTAGTATTGCTAACAGAGTTTGACATTGAGTATCTCACCACCAAAGTGATCAAAGGGCAAGTAGTAGCAGAGTTTCTGGCATTGTAACCTATTGAAGGGGATCAGTACAAGTTTGAATTTTTGGATGAAGAGATCCAAGCAATAACAGTTCAGAGATGGAAAATGTATTTTGATGGAGCAGTGAATTGCAAGGGAGCCAGAATTTGGATCGTGATAGTGACCCCCGAAGGAGAGACTTTGCCTTTGGCCAAGAGGTTGACGTTCAGAGTAACTAACAACATGGCCGAGTATGAAGAATGTGCTTTTGGGTGACTGCATGATAGCCTTGAAGGCTGAAAGTGTGGAAGTCTATGGAGATCTATGTTGGTAGTCCAGCAGATGCGAGAAGAATGGGAATTGAAAGAAGAACAGTTGAAAACCTTACCTTTTCCCTCAGAAAGTTGGCACAGGTTGTCCCCGATTGTAAGTTTCAGCAATTGAGAGAGAGAGAATCAGATGACAGATGCATTAGCTACACTTGCAGCGACTTGGGAGAATCCGGAAAAGTTAGTGATGAGACCATGATACTGACAACAGCAACCAGACCTGTTTATGAGATAGAAAGAGAACTTGGAAGTGGAGATCGATGATGGTAAACCTTGGTATCATGACATTCAGAGGTATATGGAACATGGAGAACTCCAGAGGGGGCAGGCAGAAAAGACAGATTAGCCTTTAGAAGTTAGCTTCCATGTATGTGATTTGGAAAAGAGAACTGCACAAGAGGCAAGCAAACGACATTCAGTTGAAGTGTTTGAGAAAGAAGAGGCTCAGCAGGTAATGGAAGAAGTACACGTCAGGGTATGTGGTCCGTACATGAACGGGTTGAATCTATCCCGCAAGATAGTGAGATAAGGTTTTTAATGGTCAACAATGGAGACATTTTGTGCGAAGATGTTAAAACAATATCATGATTGTCAAGCACATCGTAATTTGAATCATTTCCCGCACACAGAGTTGCACGGGCTGGCAGAGCCGTGGCCTTTCTCAACATGGGGAATTGATATGATTGGAGAGATTCAACCAAATGCATCGAATGGGCATCGCTTCATAGTTGTGGCAGTAGATTACTTCTCAAAGTGGATGGAATCTGAATCATTCCGCAATGTTACAGCAAAGCAGATGGCAAAGTTCATAGCTCAGAATCTCGTTTGTCGTTACGGTATGCCACATCATGTAGTGACAGACAATGAAGTTCAGTTCCAAGGAGGGACAAAGGCAATGCTACAAAAATACGGGATAGGCCATCACAAGTCATCACTGTACAGGCCGCAGGTAAACGGGGTAGTTGAGGCAGCCAACAAGACTATAAAGACGATTTTAGTCAAGATGACCGAAAACTACAGGGATTGGGCCGATAAACTACTGTATGGTCTGTGGGGGTACAGAACATCCGTGAGAACAGCAACGGGGGCCACACCTTACTCTTTGGTCTATGGAATGGAAGTAGTACTGCCAGTGGAAGTGGAAATATAGTCTATGAGGGTATTAGCAGAAACAGAGTTACCGGAACAAGAATGGGCTTCGCAGAGATTTGAGCAGTTGGCATTACTCGATGAGAAAATGATGAAGTCATTACATCACAGCAGATATACCAGAAGAGACTAGCCCGAGCATTCAACAAGGAAAGTGCGCCCCACTAAGATCAGAAAGGGTGATTGGTATTTAAGCAGTCGAGGTCGTCGACGAAAGACCGAGGGAAAGTTCAGACCTAACTGGGAGGGACCTTACATAGTACAGAAAGTAATGGGGAAATGGGGCAGTGAGACTGTCAGACTTGGAGGGTACGAGTTCACTGAGCGATCAACGTGGACAGATTGAAGCAATATTTTGCCTGAGAAATAGAAGATTTAGCAGAAGA
>SKCR01042969.1:0-31971 GCA_019454045.1 Zanthoxylum bungeanum
ATTGCTTGCCTGTGCTTAAATGAATCTCCTAAAGTGAGGCCTACAACTCAGCAGCTAGTTTCTTGGCTTGACAGCGTTATCTAGCTTTCTCGTGCAATTGTGGGAAAGCTCTGGTTGTACAGCTGGAGATGTTTCTACTTAACTGTTACCATTGGCTTCTATGTAAATTGATGCTTTTCCGATATAATCACTGATCCTGTTGTAAATATTCACCAATGTACCTGGATTCTCAAAGTTTGCTGCTCTGACATTGAGTTGAGAGGAATCTAACTGAAGAAACAAACGGGTTATACTGAACTTTGTAAGTCTTATTATTCAATTTTGTTCGTCTTACATTTTTAAAGAAAATGTTGGTTCTCAAACATAAATAAATAAAAGTTCTATTTTTCTTTTCTGCACTGTGGGGGTTGTTATCTGATACATATTAGGACCATGTCTGATCATATCTTAGAAAATTTTCGTCTATATTTTCTTGCACGTCATTTCTGAAACTGATACAGTTCCAATGTGCACACATGTCAATTTGAAATGATTATGTTTTAATTGATGTAATTTGGCCATGCCTTTGGTCTTTAGGTATTGATGATCAGAAACTAATCCAGAAATGTGTAGAAATTAGCTCTATCTATTGAAAATGCTGCATAGGCTTATTTTTGCCGAAACAAATAAGCATTTAGTGACAGACTTGGTGCACTCAGTGTTTTTTTTTTATCAGTTCTTTCTAAGTTCTATATTCATTTCTAGAAAATTTTGAACTTTCCGCACCAGTACAAAAACTGAACACTTAACCTGACCAAGTAATGAGTAATTAGAAATAATAGCTCCATTCTAGAGGAATTCAGACAGTTGGCTTTCTGGGTTCATGACTCTTATCTCCAAGTCAATACTTGTATCGTATGCCAATTTTTGTCAATGAGTTTATAAATCTTAATTATGGTATTAATTAGAGAAGTGATAAGAAGACTCTCAAATGTGTTTTGAGTTTCTTCATTAAGAAGAATTCATTGACTTTTCTTTTTTCTGATAGTTGCTTCTTACAAGTTACAGCCATGCAAGATTTTTTTATTATGCAACTCTGCCTGGTCTAACTTTGACAAACCTCCAAGGAATAAGTTCATGAGAAATAGAATATTCTTGGATTTTATTTATTTATTTTTATCAAAAATTGTTGAAATTAATCTTTTTCTCGTAATGTTTCAAAATACATCAAAACCCTCGTATCGTTAAAGAACCACTTACCTTAATCTTTTTTTTTTTTTTGCTTTGTTTCTTTTACTATTTTATTATCACTGATGTTATTATAATCATAGAAAGTTAACAGATATTTTTTTTGACGATAGAAGTGTAATGAGGGGGCTAAGATTAATTTCTTTAAAAACAAGAAGTGGGTTTTGATCATTTTCTCAATATTCTTGTGGTGGTGAGTGTGAATGTGTTGTGTGTATGCAAAGCTAAAAAGCACAATATGCTAATTGAGATCTTGAAGCTAATTCCTGGTCAAAAACTGCAAATTCTTAGTAGACTTTTAGGGTTTTTAGGCAGAATTTTCCCTCCTAAGACTAAAGAACTAGCAACTTGTTTGTAATTTAGCGTTAAAATTTACAATTAGATGTGAGAATTTAAGTGAATATTTTAAATGGATATTGCGAAAGTGGAGGGTCAACTCAGGCAACTGGGTGCCATGTTAATTTAAAATATAATTTTTATATTCTTTGCAATTATTCAATTCTATGTTTAGTCTAAAACACAAAATGTCAAATGAGTTGAAAACCAATATAGAAAGAAATGTATTGGTATTGGTATTGTTCCAAATAGCCATTAGCCATTTGTTTTGTGCAAAAAGCCAACCCCATTATAAATATCAAATGTGCATTCCACGACTAAAGCCTTTGAATTATTTCATTGATGAGTGGTCCTTTTTTTGTGTCCTCATCTCATGGTCCTAATTCCTATGCCTATCAACTTCCAATATAAGATAGAGATAAAATAAACTTTGGTTTATTTGTTTTCTTTTTTCTTTTTATGACACCTATTACTCCATTGAGCAATCCATTCCTGTAACCTTTTACTTCAGCTGCTTGAATGGCTAACCATGTGAAATGAATGACTATTTTAAAAACAATCCCTTATAGCAACCTACCAAAATTGTCATGAAATTATCAAACAAACAAAAGGGTTTTTCCCGTTAGGTGAGGTCGGTTATATAGATCAATGTCATAAGAATTCGACTAGTTTTACGTTAGCTGTCGAGATCTAACGCAATCTTCTCCTTTTGTTTAGATTTGTTGTGGACATTTGGGGGTAGATAAGGACATTATAATTCAATTCTTGAAAATAATGGCATGGATTTAACAAGTATTTTGCTTTCATCACAAAGGGATGATGGATGATGGATGATTATAAAATACAACATTTGAGTGGCCTGCATTTGTGGTGTACCCAAGTATCCTACAAAAAGCTTCACACTAATAATATTATTGTATTGAAAGGAGCAAGCAGATAATAGTGCAAAAGCCACAATAGAAAACACTAATTGGTTGCTTTAAAAGTAAAGAAGATAAATTAGGTTTCTAAAATGATGGCATTGGTACCATAATTTTTTTTTAATCATTGCATTGCCAAACCACTCAAATGCCTCCACTCACTCACCCACCTACCCCCACCAATTCCAAAATATATTTCAATACTCACAAGTGTCTTTATTTATGCTGCTACCCTTCTGCTAAGGATTCTCTCTGTAGCTTTATGCTAAAACCCTAAAAAAAAAGATTCTTGTTATAAATAGAGTTGAGAAAGATGATACATATTCTTATTCATTTTTTCTCAAAGAAACTGTTTTCAGGATTTAAACTCGTGACCAAGTAGATAGCGGGTTAACACTTGACTATCGCGCTAAAATCCTAAAACTATACATCAAAATTTAACAACTAATTCAAGAAAGATTAGATTAGATTAGATTGCAGAACTGGATGATAAAGAACATACTCATGGAAGTTGCACAGTTGATTCAAAGAAATGAGTGGTCATTTGTTGAACAAAAAACCGCCACTTCAATCAAATAATGCATCTTTTGCGTTTCTATTCAGCATCCACAAAATCAAAATCTTACAAACAATGTGTATTTCACAAACTGTAATATGATGACATCTTTGAAATAAATGACACATTATCTCAAGGATAGAATTAGAAATAAAACAATCAGGCATTGGACTCCACATCATCTTCCATCTCCCGTACAGCTTGAAGAGGACCACTACCAAACATGAAGCCACTATCTGAGGCTGAGAGTTTATTCAAAGGTTCATTTCCAAATAAACATACCTGCGGCTCAATCTGGTTCAAGCGATTCCACTCATCATCTGATAGAGACCAACTGAAAATGTCTATGTTTTTCCTTATCCGATCAGGCTTTAAGCTGCAAGGTAGAACACTTGTACCCCTTTGCAGTCCCCAGCGGAGAATAACCTGTGTTCAAAACCATCAAAGCACATGATAAACACAAAAGGCTGTTCAGTTCCCATTTGTTGTCTAGCGGTTTTGTTTTCGTTTTTAATTTCTTTTTGGGCTTAAACCAGTTGGTAGTTTCAGCATATACATGACAATGCAGTCACCCCCAGAGCTCAAGCTCTAGGATCCCAAATACCATCCAACCTATAGTTTCATGAAGGAGATTCCCCTATTAAAAGCTAGAACCAATTGCTGATTTCATTAATTTAATACTGAGAAGACTGCTTCTCATGCCCATGGTTTGGTCACAACAAACAAACATCCAAATTGCTGAAATTACATTGCATCTTTACTTGCATTCAGATTTTTTTTTTAAAAAATCATGACAGTTTATATGAGATTTGGATATGCAAGTAAACAGGTTACAAGTAGAATTAGCTGGGGAAAACAGGTTACAAACATCCATGTACACAGTTTATTATCATATTTAAACAGGAACAGTTTCATAAAATAGCATTAAGAAACAAGATATAGCGAACATAAAAAAGAGTAGTTATGTAAGCTTTTATGCTGCATTCATAAAAGGAAAATAATCGGACCCAATGATTATATAAAAGTTGATCAACCAATCTACATACTATGCAGTTATATTGTAAAGATCTCATGTTGCAAATGATAAGGCAAGAGTTCAAAAACAGTGACAGTCAGCACAGATGATCATAAGTAAAACTGAACTGACTAAATACAGTTATCCTTGCCTCCAATCAACAAGTTATTTGAATTCTAAATTAATAAAACTTCAGAAACAGCTAGCAATGTCAGATTACTAAGCAATTCCCTTTTTATTACTATTACTAATAAATAAGAATCTAACAGAAGCTAGTATAAGGATAAATGAAAAGAATATATACTGTTCAGTCTACAGAACAATCTTAAAGCTAATTAACTAGAAACTTGACAACAATTTATATAGCTGAAACCGGGAAGAATTAAAAAAGAAGACGAGCCACCCACACCTACTGTGTGGACGGATGACCTGCTGCATTTATGATTCTAAAACACATTCGCGCTGACATCTGTAAAAAGACTGAAAAATTGTTTTAGAATCACCGGACAAACAGAGAAATGAAGAGGGACTGACTGGAAAGTCGTTGAATCTTGTACTCCCATACGCACACACTGCAAAAATTAATCAACAAAAAGCTCCAAATAGGGTCTAAACCTATTTTTTTGACAAGGAAAAAGAAAAATGGAGGTCTAAGCCTATGAACTGAAAAAAGTACCCCACCAAACCCAAACCATAATTACACAAGAAAGACAGTGGATGGACCTTGCAATGCAACTTAATCAACAAACCCTGCATACAAACATTTAGATTTTTATTTTTCTCCGAATCAGATTGGTTAAATAAATCTCACCGAATGCCATGCAACTTAATCAGCAAATCCTGCATCCGACATTTAGATTCTTATTTTTCTCCGAATCAGATTGGTTAAATAAAACTCAAAGAATGCCATGCAACTTAATCAGCAAATCCTGCATCCTACATTTAGATTCTTATTTTTCTCCGAATCAGATTGGTTAAATAAAACTCACAATGAGGGTTACTGCAGACAGCCAGTATTCACTTTGACAATTCCATTTAGAAATTACATAAAACTGACAAGAGTTGGCTCAAGAAAGGGGAGAACCTTTCATAAGGAGGTTAACTAATTCAACCAGGAATATAATGTTTCAGTCATTGGTTTCACAAGCTTACGTCCACATGTTGATAGGAGTAGGTGGTTCTGAAGAAAATTTGTACCTAGAAAACAAAAGATATATCTCCAAACTGCAGGGACAAAGATACTGGGGATTTTTCAGATCCTAAGGCCAAGTAATTGAGTGCATCAGGTATAACGAATACTGAACTTATCATCATTCAAGTAATGTCCATGAAAATCCAGTTTCTCTATAACGGCAACAGGCAACAGCTTCTGTTTTCATCAATGACCCCAATGCAGACAGTGGCAGTGGCTTTGGACCTATAAATGCCATTCTACTAACAATGAAGCAATTTTATATCCATGGTCATTACTCATTGGACATTCAGGTGTGCCCCAGTGTTGTTAAAGGCGCAAGGTGCACTAAGGTGCAAAGGGTTCTAGGGTCTAGGCGCACGCCTCAAGGCGCAAGGCGCGCTCCTGACGAAAGTGAGGCACGAATTGTAAAAAAAAAAAATAAGTATTTAGTCAACTAAAACAAAGAAAAATCATTAAAAATATATAAAAAAACAATTATAATAATACAAATTAATTTATTTGTCAAAATTTAAAAGCCAACCCCAAAACATATCTTAATTTTTTTAATAAATGTTGTACAATTTGATTTCGTGTTGGGTGAGTCAATTCGAGTTGGGGTTTTTTCACACATTTTTATGAGGCATGCCTAGGCGCACCTAGGCGCATCTAAAAGGCGCGAGCTTTTGTGCCTAGGCGCGCGCCAGATGAAGGTCGCCTGGCCTGACCCTTCATGAGGCGCAGTGGTCTGAGCTTGAGCCGGAGGCGCGCCTCCTTTGACGACTACGGTGTGCCCTACTTTCACTCAACACTTTGTCATAAGTGATATATTTAAAAGACCAAATAAGTCTTACTAAACAGCATTCCATAAATTGGAGAGTATTAAGTTTATGATTGCAATTGGAAGAGAACTAGTTACAAAATGTGGCACAAAATGGTAGATTCTTAGTAAATGCAATTGGAAGACTGCAAAATTTTGAAAGTGCTACCAGCTAAGATAGAAGATGACAAACTTAGCTTCAAGTGCTACAGAACGATAGACAGATATGTTTCAGTCTCCTACACTGAAATTCACCAGGAGACACTTGTGTTGAACTTCTCTAAGAAAGGGCTTAAAAGTGCTAACAATCAAATGTGACAATGATGAGCTTAAAGCATAACATCAAATAACTAGGATGAATTGACATAATTAGGATCACTTTTAATCATAAAACATAGCACATCATGCAAACCTTGACCATGAAACATAGGAAACTTGTAGACTTGTAGTATATTCCCATATTAGAATGTCATCTAATATTAGACTATTACCTCACAGAATATTATATGAGTGGTTAATCTTATCCAAGCTATAGCAATCATCACAGTAAATGATAAGCAGAAGACAAATAGAGACACAAAAATTTCCATCCTCTCACATGGTACTTCATATTCTCTAGTTAATCATGCGAAAAGGTTTTATTGCAAGTAATAAGTGCTAAGATTCACGTTGATCATTTTCAACCTGAAGCTAGGATCACATCATCATTTTGGTTTTCCAATTTCTTTTCTCAATTATATACTTTAATACACAGAATTTTCAATTTGTGGGGGTATCTTCGATCTAGTCTTAATATAACCATTCTCAAAAGAGGATATTCACAATACTCAAAATTCCTCCCCCTCTTTCTCTCAGAATGCAGATGCCAAACACTCACTACTAGGTAAGCTTCAATGGAAGGAAATATTTCAAGCAAGGATGTTAGGATCTCGTACTTGACACCATTCCAGTTACATACTACATGAGAAAGTTATGAAAAAACAGGTGTAGTATGAAACTATGAAAGCCTTGAGAGGGTGTAGGCCATATATTAAATAGGAGGGGAGGGCTAGATAGCAGCCCACTTCTCCAGTCCAACTACTCATGAAACTAGCTTTAATTTATTCAGATACGAGGGGAAAATGGAGAATATTATCTCTCTGACAGTTATCTAAATGACGATAATGTTGAATTAAGCTTTTGCCATCATAAAAGGAGAACAGAACACTCACTTCAGTGGGACTTGCAAAATATTCAGTAAAACCAAAAGAGATTTAATGAACAGACAATAATGTGCTAGGGTGTGTCTGTGTATATATATAGGCTACACCATATCAAACGGCAGAAAATGGGAATACAGAAATGAGTATATCTAGTGAAACAAATATCGTAAGAGACCGAGTAAAGATACCTGCTCAGGTGTTTTCTTGTGCTTATCTGCTATCTCTGAAACGACTGACAATTTCAGCATGGGCCCATGCACCGATCTTGACCTTCTAAATGATATGCGTGGAGTTCCAGGTTCGTCTTCCCCACCTGATCCGCTATCAGATGTTCCAGGACTTGAAGTAGGTACGCCTAAAGGTGTGTGAGCAGATACATGGATACCTTTAGATTGACAGAATTTTACTAGTTCATCCTGCCTCCAAAAAGGGTGCAACTCCACCTATGAAAAGCTCATCATAAATCAATTCTAAACCTCAAAATTCATGGAAAAACTTCTTATGTATTGAACCGTGAAGATTGACAAAAGAAAATCTATCAACTATAGACCAATCTTTTAATAAGAGTAAAAGGAATACCAGATATAGCAGCTAGAGATTTCAATTTTTGAAATATGAGGTAATGATAATAAAATTAATTTTAAAACTATAAATGATGGTTTTAAAGTATACATAAATAAATAATTAAATAAATAAGGAGGGGAAATACTGGTCAGAGTAAGAAATTCAGGAAGTCTACATTCTACAAGCTTCAGCCTCAAATACCTACCTACTTTTTTTCTCCCCTTTCATTTCTCTCCTCTCTTTCTTCCACTTTTCCTCTGGTTCTGCATCATTGGAATTGTAGCCAAAACTGATTGTCCCTTCTATTTGTCTTCTCTCAGTTCCCTTTCTTACGGGTCTCTAATTCTATCATTCCTCAGTTATCCATCTGCGTATTCTCTTGACCCCTAGAACCTATCTTTCGATTCTACCGAAGTTCTCCTTTTTCCTCTTTTTTCCCATTAATATTTCTTCTAATATATTCCCTAACCTTTTTGCATCATACCAATTTCAAAGTATGCACATATTTAGTGCTTTATAAAATAGCTTGGTAAAGAGCAAAAGATCAAACAACATAGAAGGTTAGTACTTAATATGTGTGATGATGCTTTTCATTTTATTGGGGAGAAAAAAAGAATAAGACGTATTTCAATGATTAGAGGCCCAGTACCAAAGTGAACAAGCTGTCCACAGGACTAGGAAAGACAGCCCCGTGAGGAGAGATAACACCTATATAACTTTCCCTTGTAAATCCAAAATTAACAAGGAAAAACTCTAGGATTAAGTTTTCTCCACCAAAAGGAGATTGGTGCAGATTCACTTCCAATTGATAGAGCTTTCAAAACAAATCATACTCAGTAATTTTAAACTTGCTTTCAGTCCTGAAAAGGATGGATCAGATACACTGATGCATAAACAAGATTGTCTTAATGAAACTTTCATGTCAAAGATCCCTAGACTAAGCAGTTGAAAAGTTATTAAAAATTAGCCTTAAGACAAACAATATGCCAAATAAATCCACCTAATAATGTAAAACTACACTAGATCCGTACGCCATGATTAAGAAATGACAAAATAGGGAATAGAAGAAGAATGAATCATATGGAAGCTAACCTGATTCACTGCAGGCATAATTTTGGCAAATTTAAGCAACTCTTTGATCTGTTGAACCCCAAAATTGCTGACACCAATAGCTCTGACCAGACCCAAGTCTACGAGACCTTCCATGGCTTTCCATGCTTTTTTCAAGCGATTTAAGAACTGCCTATGCTCACTCCCGGACTTAGAAGGAGGATCAGTAGCATCTCCAAAACCACAAGAAGAGCTGTCAGGCCAATGCATCAAATAAAGATCCAAATACGAAACTCCAAGATTCTTAAGAGACACACTAACATAATTTTCAATCTTATTGACTGAATTCATACTACAATAAAGAGTAGAGGTCAAGAACACATCGTCTCTCGTGAGAGATCCTTTAAAAGCTTCCTCAAGTGCTTCCCCTACATCAATCTCATTCCCATAGAGATGTGCACAATCTATATGACGGTAACCCACTGACAATGCTGTTTTTACAGCTTCAACACAAAGCTCTCCCCCAGTTTGCCATGTTCCCAATCCAATGGCTGGAATTTTAGCTCCTGTGTTTAATACAAAGTAACTACTCCCTGCACTTGCAAATTTTCCTTTCATTTCCCAAAAACACAAAATACCCAGATGCAAAATCAAATCAAATCAATGAAACCCAGATGGGGACTTGCCATTTTTCACATCAAAAGTTGAGTGCACGACCGGTGTTTGTTAAAATGACTCAATGAAACCCCCCAGACAATTGAACATTCATCATCTTCACGATCACACGAAACTTGCAAACAACAAAAATAAATAATATTTTGACCAAACCAACCAATCAAGACCTGATTTTCACGTTTTGTATTGTATGCAAATTTTTAGAAATAAAGGTCGTAGTCAACCAAGGCAACTAGTCAACAGACCACCAAACTTAAGGCTTTCTTGATTTGAGATATGATGATAAAAAAATTATAATTATTAATTTTGATTTTTTTTATAAATGAGTTTTATAAAATTAAAGTTTTTGATTATCCATCTTTAAAATATTAAAAAATTATATTGTATTTTTATCATAAAATAAAATTATATAACATTATTTATAAATCAATCATTTTTTATTATCTTTTTTTTTAATTGCTTAGCTGTACAGTCAAATTTTAATCTTCTTTCGTTTCCAAAATGGCAAATTGGTCAATTTTATTTATTTATTATACACAAATCAATATTTGTGTTCGCTGTTCAGATTTATTTACTAATATCCAATTTTTTCTTCAATTGCTAGCGACGTTGTAACGGTCGTTCAACTTTATAACGCGTTAATTTAATTTCTAGTAATACGACGGCGTTGTTTTGATTGAAAAAAACAAATAAGAAAATAAGAGAAGCTTCATCAGTTAAAAAACATGAGGTGTGGCTTTACATTTATTATTAAATTTATAGTACAATAATAATTATTTATTTTAAATTTTGAAATATTATGTTTTATCTAAACTTGTTGACAGCTGATTTTCGTCTCAGTGGCATTATCGGGATAGTGCTCCTTGGACAATCCTCCTTCAACCTTTAATTTGTTTGGTTATGGGGAGACCAAAAGCAAATTTAGTAAAAGGTGAGAAAACACACAGATTGACAAGAGAGTTTAACGTGGTTCGACGGAGCGAATCAAACCTACATCCACGGGCACAAAACGATGTGGATTGTTTTTATTGCCAAAACTGACTCGACCGACCTGTTTTGAGCAAGGTCTGAATGTGGCTGAGCAGTTGAAAGAGATTTACATGTAGTGTTTGTTTGTTACAAGTTTGCTTATGCGAAAAACCCAACCTATACAAATGAGACTACCCTCCCTTTATATACTAAGAAAATGTAACATTGTTCCTCCAAATTATGACGTTTCCCGCGCGGTCTTCGATTGATTGACGGGTTCTCTGCCCTAGGTCTGCCCTCGCCGAAATCAAACATGCCGTCTGACGGTCTGTCACATCACTCTGTCTCCTTCGCAGCCACACGCAACAATAATGGTGACAACATGTAAAGTGCATTTGGGAAATGACACGTGTCGAAAGGAAAAAATTCAACCCTTCTGATCTTATGTCGGTCTTCAAGAGGTCGGCCAAGTAACTTACCGATCTTCCAAATTGTTTCCGCCCTGAGCCGGAATACCCGAGCTTACCAACCTGCCCAAGGGGGCGGGAAAGAACCGAACCGGGCCTACGACCTAAAGTGGTTGGCCATGGGTCTGATGTGGTCGGTCTCTGAAACCGTGTCATGCTACATCCTCTGGCCGGTCATGCTCAATAAACCAGAGCGATACACATCCTCTGACCCCTGGTCCTCCGGATGAGGTGAATTTCCCTCTCTACCCTTACCGAACTGTGCAAAAGACTTAGCCGCAGAAATCCCCATCAACATCTGTCCCCTAGTTCTCGGTTCCAACAAGTGTATGAGTTGGTGCCGGGAACTACAAAAGTTTGAAGTGAGCCGATCAACTAACTGGTGGCCAGTCTCGGGAATAAAACAGAGAACCTTCCCGGACCTTGCTTAAACCATCCTCGGCCATCCCCGGGTTCTCGGTCACAAACATGCAGATGCTTTTCCAATTGTCTTCTCAATTGAGTCAAATTCCTCTCTTACCCTTATGATAGCCATCCCTCGAGAACTGCAAGACATCATATCTCCATAAATCATGTCAAATCAACTTTAGGGTTTTACCCGAGCATGCCACTTGTCAGAAACTCATGGTCTTCCCTCCAAAAACTCAAATCAATCAACCGTTCCCGAGGTAGCCAAAGGTATTTAAATCCCGGCCATTCATCCTAACATGATCAAATGGAGCCCAAAGATGACACGCAGCGCACATCCAAAAATTCTTGATCCAACGGCCATAAACACACCGTGCTGACTATAAGAAAGCAGAGCAACGCTCATTTCTTCCTTTTAGTAAACCCACAACTCTCAAACTGTAGAAGCCACTTTGCTCGTGAGACCCGCAGACTTCCAACCATCCATACCAACTGATGATTCTTCTTCTCAAACCAAGTAAGTTTCAACTCGACCATTATTTCTTCATTTGCCGTATTTTACCATTGTTGCTTGGTACTTTCGGACTTTCTTCTAGCTGTTGTTGTCTGTTTTTCTTATTCTTCTGGCATGTTTATCTCCTCAGTTTGTATTGCAAATTTTATTTCGGATATGGTGTTGGATGTGTTGTACATATGTTTCTGGTTGTAGAGTGGATACTGGGGTATGATGCATGTGTTTCGGGCTTTTGGTTTTTCGTGTTTGGTTGTATGTGTCTAGGGAGAGACTTGTTGTTTGTGGCTATTGTTATGTCATTTAGAGACTGTAGACATATGTCCCCGGTAGTTAGAATTGTTGGGGTTGGTGCTCATAGCGCTAATTCCCGATTGTATTTCTTTTGAATACTTCTGTAAAATATTATTATTATGAATAATATATGCAATTTCTATAATATAATCTATCTTTTTATATGGTAAAGACGTAATGACCTTAGAATGATTAGTCATGGTACTGTTGCAAAAGCGTCGCAACTGACATTGAGTAGTATCATGATGTTGTCATTCTCAGACTGTTCCTGGTCAAGGTTTACACTACTTGGTCAGTATAGTAAACCCGTTGAGACCAGTACATGTCGTATACTGGAATATATGATTCCAATGGTTTCTCAATGAACTATTAGTCTTGGAGACTAGTATAGACTTGTAGATGTTTATAGCGGATAAACACTGAACGACTCACCGAAGATTCTTAATGGATGGTACACCAACGTCAATAAGAATCTTCTCGGGTTGAGTAGCACTTGTGATTCTTAGACTTGAGATGTCATTGTGGGCACATTAGACATATTCTACACTTAGATGGCAGTCATGTTACCGATCTATTTAGATCAGACCTCCGCATAGTCGTTGGGTGTAAATAGATCCTCAGGGTGTCCTATGTGTATCAAGATAGGATCCGTCAGTTCTGTGTACCAGAGCATAGGTAGTCCATATGATTAGCAATCAGATAAAACTATGGGCCCGTGGTAAAGTTTAGAAGCTAGTTCTAAACATTCTTTTAGAGATTGCTAATAGAATAGTCGACTGGATAATCCCCATAGAGATTTGACGTTTACATCTATATCTCTGGGATTTATCCGGATACCTGTGACGGAGGAATTATACATTTGCCATGACCTCGACCTGTATGGTTCAGCGAGATTATCCGTGATCGTCATAATTTACGGGTGGATAAATTATGGACACGAAATTTGATTTCGTGACGGATATACCTGAATCTAGAGAGTCTCAATAATGAAATATACTCGTAGAGCACTAGAGCAACAAATATAAATAATGTTGATTATTTATAAAGTCGTTTAAAGGTTAAACGCAAATACATGCTAAAGGGACCCGATAGTCATTTGATTAATTATTGTGTATTTACATTTAATACTTGATTAATTTAAATACACATTAATTAATAGTCAAATTAAGATATTTGACTAATATCCTAAATGAATATATGTATTTGATATTTAATGTAAATATAATACATATGTTTAATATATATTTGTATTTAATTAATTAATTAATTAATTAATTAATTGTTAAATGATTAAATTAATTAAAATATAAATATCTTAACATTTGGATATTTGGTTTAAATGATTAAGTTGCCTTTGTTGACTTAATATAAGATTGATGGGGGACAAATCTTGGCTAGATAGGGAAGGTTGAATATTTGATTGGCTTGGTTTAGGAATACAATATTTTAAGTTAGGAATAATATTTGGTTGATTGATTTTAACTTGGTATGATTATATTTTGATTTAGTATGTGATTTGTTTAATTTAGGCATTATTTTAGTTTAAGTTGGTAATTGTTTATTTTATGTTTGGTATATGTTTTATTTAATTATTTAATTAATTTAATTATTATCTTATTTAGTTAATGTTTTAATTATATTTATTTATTTAAATTGGGATGTGTTTTAAGGGCTTAGGGGGGGCTAATTGGGCTGGATGTGAGGCTAGCAGCAAAACCAGAATTACCGACACCGTTCGAACGCTTCCTCGAACGCGGCACGAACGCCCACAATCCGTTCGAACGTAAACACGAACGCAGCACTAACGAAAACAGTGAACCTTGTTTATTCTGAATTTCCCCTTCCGATGTCCGTTTCCCGTGACCTCCGTGACTTAACAGGTAGTGTCTCCAAAATGAGACTCATCATAGGGACTTATGTGTAAAAATGCAGTGCCTACAGTCACTCCCACTTTGATGGGACTTGTGTAATGTGCAACAGTGATAATCCTATCAAAGTTTATGCAATGCATTTTCACTTACCTAGCTCACCAGCTGCCGCTTGACTTACCATGTGTTGAGTTGAGTTGGTGATGTAGTGGACCTCGATCCTGGGACGTATCCCCATAACTGCAAGTGACTTGGGCCTTGGCCCTAGGATTTATTCCAAAACTGAGATTTATTCTTGGATTCGTTCCAAAACTGAGATTTGTTCTCGGATTCATTCCAAAACTGAGATTCGTTCTCGGATTTATTCCAAAACTGAGATTCATTCTCGGATTCATTCCCAAACTGAGATTCGTTCTCGGATTCATTCCAAAACTGAGATTTATTCTTGGATTCGTTCCAAAACTGAGATTTTTCCGATTTGTTCTCGGATTCATTCCAAAACTGAGATTCATTCTCGGATTCATTCCAAAACTGAGATTCATTCTTGGATTCGTTCCAAAACTGAGATTTGTTCTCGGATTCATTCCAAAACTGAGATTCGTTCTCGGATTTATTCCAAAACTGAGATTCATTCTCGGATTCATTCCAAAACTGAGATTCGTTCTCGGATTCATTCCAAAACTGAGATTTATTCTTGGATTCGTTCCAAAACTGAGATTGTTCTCGGATTCATTCCAAAACTGAGATTCATTCTCGGATTCATTCCAAAACTGAGATTCATTCTCGGATTCATTCCAAAACTGAGATTCATTCTCGGATTCATTCCCAAACTCTGATGATGCGGGCCTCGGCCCTAGGATTCATTCCTGGATCGCCATTCCCGGCTTGTTCATTCTCGAACTGTGTTTCCATTCTTGGAGTGTCATTCCTGGCTAAACTGATACTGATGCTGATGTGGGCCTCAACCCTGGGACTCATCCTCAAAACTGATACTGATGTGGGCCTTGCCCCAGACTGATACTGATAAGGGCCTCGCCCCAAACTAATACTGATATGGGCATCGCCCTCAGACTGATACGGATATGGGCCTCACCCCAAACTGATACTGTACTGTCGCTGCTTTTGGTTGACTTGCATTTGACGCTTTCTTTTTTTTCTTTGTTGAAACCTGTGATTTACAAGACAAAACCAACACAAAAAGAATGCCAAAATACGTTATATGTATGCATGCATGCATGAATGAAGTTCTTATCCCGTTGGGTTAGGTTTTCTGCCAATTCCTCTGGTGATTGCTCGGTCTTTTCTTTCTCAAGCAAAGCACTGTTTCAATCTGTCTACGTCGATCAGCTCGGCGAACTCATTCTCTTCTAGATCTGACAGTTTCACAGCCATGTTTCCTAATTTCTGAATGGCTATCCTGTCTCTTCTACTTGCTTCTCGTATTCTGAGTGTCGCTGAATATCATAATACTAGGGTTGAATGCTTTTGTCAAATATACTCATGTTGCAGGTTGAGAATGGGAGATTCAGGTAAGTAAGCGAAATGAACTTCTTTATTATTGTTGAGAAAAGGTCCGAACATCAAACAAATCAATGTCTTTATCAGAAATGCAAGGTCAAATGAACTAGGGGAAAACAGCACTGCCTTCTTCCTTGGCCTATGGTTTTCATCATTGTCATCCCTTATCCCCATGTGAGAGCTTGGTGGTTGAGGGTTGGGAGGACAAAGGTTTCAGGCAAGCCAAAGTTGATCATGGTGGTGGGACGGAGTGGTAATTTGGTAGAGGATTCTTGTGTGTGCCGGGTTATTCTCTTTCTGGGTCAGGTATTTTGGGTGTCGATCAGGTCTTGGATCTCATGCCTAAGGCGGGGGCAGTTGTCAGTTTCGTGACATTTTTGTTGGTGGAAGTAACAGAATAAGTTTAAGTCAGGTAGTGGGGTACAGGGCTTGGAAGTGGTTTAGGTTCCAAGGGTTTCAGGAGTCCTTGCATCTTCAACTTTTCAAACACCTTCGATAGAGGCCTGCCAAGGTTGGAAAATCGCCTATTTCTGATGGCGCGCAACCTCGCCAGTAGTGGGCCTTGTCTCAGAATGCCCCTCAAAATTCCTCTTATTCTGGCCATAAAACTTCCGGTTCTCGGCCTCCTCTTCTTCAATGTCCATGACAGTTTCCCTTAGCTGTCGGAAATCCGTAATCATTGAAGTCATCCTCCTCAACTTGCCATAGATCGAGGGCTTGGTGCCCTTAATGATCATTTTGATCTGGTCCTTTTCTGAGGGCCGAGTCTGCATCTTCAGAAGCTGGCTTCTCCAGCGGTCTACTACTCCTTGAAGCTCTCTTCCGACTTCTGCTTAGTGTTCTCCAAATCACGGAGTGACAAGTCAATCTCTAAGTCTGTAACATACTGCTTCAAGAAAGCATCAGCTAGTTCCCTCCAATCTTCTTTAACCTTCTTCTCAAGGCTATGATACCAAACCACAGGTGCCCCCTCGAGTGACATCCCAAACATCTTTTGGACTTGGCGCCTGTGATAGGCCCACTGAACTCATGACTGAGACATATTGCTGCAGATGGACTCTCGGGTCTCCATTCCCATTAAACTTGGCCATGTCGGGCATTCTGAACTGAGCAGGCAACTGTTCTCAAGGTCATCACCTCATAGTCTAGTAAGTCTTCATCCTTACCCTTCATCTTACGGGTAACAGACTCTACCTGGTCACAGAGTTTCTGCAATTCTGCCTGAGACCAATTGTTCTCCCAGTGGCATAATCAGCCATATCATCATCAAAAGCGGGGATGTCATCCCCCAATCCATTCGGAGTCTCCTCACGTCTTACATTCTCAGAGTTTCCCCTAGCACGGGGCACAGCCATATTTGTCATGGTAACAATCAAGGCTTGCAACTATTCGGTAATCTTGGCCAAACCATTTTCCAACTGATCTATCTAAGATACCTCATTATCGGATGTACTCATATCTGTTACCGGTCTTTTGGTGAGTCTTCCATCTTCCCTAACCCAACGAGAGTCTATGATGGCTTTTAGAACACAAGGGTTAGCATGATGTATGTATGCATGGGTGCATGAGATGGTGTAACATATATAATATACTAAATCAATTAAAATTTTCACACAAATCGGCCCGTTATCATTTTAGAATCTTTCGGGCTAATCGTCATAGGAGTGAACCCATCCCAGTTTAAATGGCCCAATGAGTTCACATCTCATGACAAAGTGCCCGACTAAACCAAATGATAACGTTCCGAACACAATCACAAAGTGGCCCATCAATCACTTAGAAGCCTTTGCCCAATAGTCATGAATACGTTCTTGTCCCAGTTTAAATGGCCCAACAAGCCCATATCCCATGACAAATGGTCCAAATGGATTCAAACGACGATGTTCCCAAACACAAGCATAGAAGAAAGATGATGCAAACATGACATAATAAATTTTACAAAGTGGCCCATCAACATTTCAGAAGCTTTGGGCCTAATAGTCATAAGGTACGAATTGCCCCAGTTTAAATGGCCCAGCAAGCCCGCATTTCTGACAATAGTCAACTGCATCCAAATGAGGATGGTCCACAAGCACATATTCAAGGAAATAATTGTTACTTTAGCCAACCCGGTCTATGGGTGGGTTAGCAAGAGTATAGACAAAGGCTCTCACCGGCGAAGGATGGCCCACAACTAGGTCTCCCCACTCAAGGGTTCGAGCAACCAAGTGAGCGCACCCTTTTTTATACACTAAGGTACGTGCCAATGAGCTATGGTGTGTGACGGACTGTCAAATGGATTTCCCGTTGTAGATCCCCCAGAGGGAAGGTGGAGCGAGGCTCACTTAAATACCCAAGCTCTTAGGCTCTTATCGCTTGTTGTCAGGAATAAACAATGAGTCATCCAAATTAGTCCATCACAATAGGCTACGAGTAGATGGCTATCTAGGTGCCTTCACAGCTTTTCCTTCTAGAAAGGTAGTGAATGAATGAAGACACCAAAACATTACCTAGCAAAATGCCTTTGATTAAACCCTCACTTTATCCACTATAGACACGGTCAATTAAAACAAAAATCCAAACATCACAAGTCAATATTTCGGGGCCAATTCTCTATCCCCAGTGGAGTCGCCAGACTGGGGAACACAGAAATTGGACGACGTTTTTCTGTCCTAGGCTCGCGGCCTAGTGGGAGTACGGAGTAGCCACGGGGGACTAAACCGGAGAGTAATGGAGTCGCCACCCGGTGTGAACCGGGAAAATGAGATTTAAGGCCGCACTCACCCCTCGCAAGGGAAGACCTCAAACCGTTGGGTTCGGAATGGTCCCTTACTTATGTCCTTGTAATAAAAGGATTTATGTAATAATTTAACCAGGCTTAAATAACATTTATTTCCAAAAATATCATGCTTCTAAATTCATATGCATACATCAACAAGTTCATCACAACATGCAACATCACATGGCAATCTCATGAACATATTTCAATCCTATAATATGGAAAACTAAGAACAACCTAACCATGCTGGAGTACTATCTCATGAACCTATTAACCAAATGACATGCTAACAGCCTAATCATGCTTGAATACAATCCCGAGAACACATAGAATGGATAAATGCAGGGATACAAATAATATGGTTGGCTATATAACACAAGAAAGATCAACCAAGAGGCAATTATGCATGAATATGATAAGACAGACTCAGTTCAGTGTGTGCGCATTCGTGTAGCGTTCGTAAACGCGTTCGAACGGTAAACAGAAGGTTCGCGTTCGTGTGGCGTTGATAACGCGTTCGAACGGAAATGAAACAGAATGCTCGTGTTCGTATGGCGTTTGATAACGCGTTCGAACGGAAATGAAACAGAATGTTCACGTTCGTATGGCGTTCGTGAACGCGTTCGAACGGAAATGAGACCTGATGCATGATAAGGCAAAAATGCATGCGCGTTCGAGTTGCGTTCGTAAACGCGTTCGAACGGGAACAGACCTGATGCATGAAATGGGACGCAATACATAAACAACAAAATAAAGAGGGGCGCGGCGAAGTACTGCCGTAAAGGTGGCCTTTTGGGGGCTCTTGATCTCTCAAAGAGAGGACATTTAGACCAACATACTAAGCCCATGCGCGTCACATCACATCATGCATACAAACATAAAGACAATCATATTCAACTACGTATGTCCGATTGAATGTGTCTTGCATCCAACCGAACACACATCAACCGGCGCGGCAAAGCATCGTGGTAAAGGGCTTTAACCCCTCCCCATAGGGGATCTTTCATTCCACTTACTAAGCCCATGCGCTCGATTGAACCATGTATAAATAAGCAACATGCATAATTTAGGTGACGAAAAATAAATAAATGAAAGCAACACAAAACAAGAGAAGGTGCCGTTTACTCAAGTGGTACGTGGAGTTGTATCCCAAGTACAGACCGCACTACCGTCCATTCGGATTCGGCTACGGAATTTACGTCTGGGTTTCCATCATATATACCACAAGAGACGACACTCTTCCATTTCATTCAAGCCACAACATGCATCCATAAACGACTCTCATGCGAATAGAATTCAATGATAAAAAAACGAATATAAACCAATGAAAAAGTGCCCTCAGGTCTAACCTTTTAAATCACCTCTCGGATGTACGGTACACGATCGTCGGAAGGGTGGATGCTCCGCAACTCTCTCGGTTCACTGGTTCACTGTTCCGTTCCTTGTCTTACTGTTTTGAGTCGTCGTTCTCCATCTTTTGCTACTGTTTCCTTGTGGTTTCGCTGCCGTTTCCTCTTTATCTTTTGCTTACTGTTTTTGGTTGTTTTCTTCCTGTAATTTTTCTGTGTGTTGTGTATGAGCTAGGGACTAGGGTTGAGAAGGTTGGTGAAGGGTTCTTTTTATAGGCAAATGGTTAGGCTTGACAAGGAAAGGGATTTGGCTAATTAAAGAGGGATTTGATTTGGTGTTGGATAAGGGAAGTCAAAGATTGAGGGGGGACAAATCTTGGCTAGATAGGGAAGGTTGAATATTTGATTGGCTTGGTTTACAGATACAATATTTTAAGTTAGGAATAATATTTGGTTGATTGATTTTAACTTGGTATGATTATATTTTTGATTTAGTATGTGATTTGTTTAATTTAGGCATTATTTTAGTTTAGTTGGTAATTGTTTATTTTATGTTTGGTATATGTTTTATTTCATTATTTAATTAATTTAATTATATCTATTTAGTTACTGTTTTAATTAATATTTATTTATTTAAATTGGGATGTGTTTTAAGGGCTTTGGGGGGGGGGGGGGGCTAATTGGGCTGGGCCTGGATGTGAGGCTAGCAGCAAAACCAGAATTACCGACACCGTTCGAACGCTTCCTCGAACGCGGCACGAACGCCCGCAATCCGTTCGAACGTAAACACGAACGCAGCACTAACGAAAACAGTGAACCTTGTTTATTCTGAATTTCCCCTTCCGATGTCCGTTTCCCGTGACCTCCGTGACCTTAACAGGTAGTGTCTCCAAAATGAGACTCATCATAGGGACTTATGTGTAAAAATGCAGTGCCTACAGGGTGATTTGGTGATATGGTTTATAACGCTTTCAAAAAAAAAGTAATAGTAAAATGTAATATTAAAATTCGTAGTATCAATTTATTATAAATTTAATAATAAAATATAAATATTAAATAACCCTTTTTATAAAGTATGACGTTTACTATTAAGTAGTTAGAAAATATAACATTTTATTACTTTTCCTTTATTATTCTAATAAAATATTAATATTGGCCTTGTATTAATAATTCCAAAAGAAGAAAATAATAAGAAAAGCCAAGGGTTGAAATTTGGAGAAGGAAAAGGAATGAAAAGTAATTCTTTTATTTTTTTTATTTTAAAATTTGTATTATTAGGGAGAAATTTGATGCCATCCTTATTTGACGGACGGCTACAATAAAAAAAGACGTAAAAATATAATAATAACATGTTTTATTTCAATAAATTTTATAGTTATTTTTTACTGCGATATTTTTAACTTAATAAAGTGTCTTAACACTATAAAATTAGAGTCGTCCATGTAATGTCATCATGACATCATCATTTAACTAAAGGATTAAATGTTATATCATTTTTTTAAAAATCTCACCGCTAAACCACCAAATCCGAATTTAAACGGTTGAACGATAAACATCTAGTTACTTCATTTTTAACTCGATGGCTTGAGTTTTCCTGTATGTTATGGGAGGAGATTTGATATTTCTAATATTAGCTTCAATTAATATACAAATCAAGTCAAATCCCTACCGAACTTCTAATGCAAATATTTGTATAGAGTCATATCATGACCAACTTCTAATGCACGTATTTGCGGGTTATGTTTTAAGTTTAATACAAGCTAATAGGGGCAAAAAAAAAAAAAAAAAACAATGACCAGAAAATTAAAGTCAAAAGATATAATTATATATTTTATCATCTAATTAAAAATTGATGGTTTTAAGTTTTAACTCCAAAGCCAAATAGCATACTTCTTGTTTTGTAGGAATATAAAATTGAGTAAACAAAAAATGGACCAATAAATAGAAGACACGTTGTATTGATATGCTCATGCAATCTTGATTATTATTAATTAATATGGCCCAAATCACGAATTACACTTAGAGGCATAAACCCGACGTTAATGTCATTGCAAATTTGCAATGATATTTGTATAAAAAGTGAAAATAATCTCGTAATTTATTTTTTTAATTTCTTAATATCTAAAACGACACAGTTTTGTAAATTATTTTATCACTCTTTCGTACATATATCATTTTTATAACATCGTTTCGATGTCGACCTATTTTATTTTATTTTTTGAGCTCAAAGGAATCAACATAGACAACGATTACTGTCTCTAAACGTTTGCTACAGTTTCTGAAATCATTTTTCAGCAAATCAATTAGAAAACTGAAACCTCAAATCAAAGGATGAAAATTTGCAGGAGCATGAGAAAACAGAACAGAAACTTAGAAACACCATTGAAAAGAAGTCACTCCATTGAGTACATTACAAACTTATTGAAATAGAAATAAGAAACAAAACAAACCCAGCAGCCTGCATATCTAATAACCCAACCCCTGCCCTCTAAATACATAAGAGCCTGGAAATTTCATCTATGCAATGCCTGCTGCATTCTATTTAACAGCCGCCACTTGACGTGATGTGGTCAAGATGCTCCAATTCCAATTTCACCACCTCAGCTTCGCAGGGAAGTACTGCAACCGAGGAGTTCAAATTTTTCTTATTCAAATTTTACAGTAATAATGGAATGCCATTTTGAACTATAACTAGCCGTTACACCTACTACGTTTATGTTTTATTAATGTTTCTATTTGATAACCATTTGCAAGTAAACTGGTGTTTAGTTTACCTTTTCAATGAGAGAGAGGTAATATGGCTTTACTTTCTCAACATCGATTCGAACTTTGCTCTTGCTGTAGAGGTCATACTTGCTGCAAATTAAGAGCATAGCATCAAAGATTATGATATATAACAACAGGCTTCCTTCGTTACAAAGTTGGTAACCGGTAAATGGATATTCTTACTTGAATATTTTAAGCCACTTCAGATTATCAATATCTTCAGCATTCATTAAGTGCTTATATGCATCTGCCCTGTGTAAAGCTGTGAGGTAAACAGTTCAATAAACATTATATTCATTGAGGGAGTAGTTTCTCAAGAAACCAGAAAAAAAAATAATTCCTTTAATTTTCCAGTTACTAACCGTAGAAAGAATGGTATCTGATTATGAAAAGGCCGGCTGAAGGCAGAGTCGTCTTATTCTCCTTAGCCACCTGAATATGAGGAACCGATGATATAATGTCATTAAAAGTAAGTGGAAGAAATAGTGCTCTAAAGGATAAAGGATCAAAGGTTCGGATATAATACCAAGTACATGTAGTCATCATGCCCCCATGACATCAACACATTATTTAACCCGCAACCTTCTGAATAAACTCCATATTTAGTGTTGTAAGCAGGACTGTTATAGTCTGGATTCTCCTTGAAATACTGTACCACCATGCCAAAGTTATGGTATAAACTTTCAGAAACCAAAATAATAAAAAAAATAAAAAATAAAAAGATTCAGGAACGAAATTTGTCAGAAGTAAGACCTTGTGGTGAACAACTGATTCATCAAAGGCACAACCAACAGGGAACGTGTCACCTGTAATTATGTTCCGGATCAGTAAATAAAGCAATGAAACTGAAACTTATTGTATTAACCTAGTTTTTTTTTCACTTTAAATAAACATCAATGTAGCAGACAGTTTACTCACCAACAACGGCCCACTGAGGAAGTTCCCCAAAAACAGGATGAAGAAGAACCTTTCCAAGATCTATGATGCATCAAGAAATAAAATAAATATATTGCTTCTCCAGCTTCATTTTCTTTATTAAGATCAAGAAAATCATACAAGTTAAAATATTCAGAGATTAAGAGCCGGATGACCGATTTTACCATGGATGAGACCTGTCAAATGTAGCCAATCCTCATTAGGATAGTCTTTCCTAATGGCCTCAGCTGTCTGCAGCAAGTGCTCAATTTGAGGCTCATCAAGATCGGGATCACTTTCATCAACAAATTCATTTAAAAGCTCACAGCATTCCCATATGCTCATTTCCACCCTATTCAGTTTTCCATACTCTTCTCTCATCCTCTTTACCTGTATATAAAAAAAATGCCCGGTTACTTATAGAGTTACAAAAACAATACAAACGCTACAAACTTTCTCCAACTTATGTTCTTCATTTATCAAAGATTCAAAGGATATATTCACTTTTAAACATACTGAAAACAGGATGATCATTTTGTTCGTAAACAAACGGTACCAAGTATCTTCACATCAGACAATTACCGAAATAGGGTAATATAATTATTGTTGGAATGAAATGATAATACAATAGGCAGCTTGCTTACAAAGTCGTAGGTCTGATTAATATGTTGAGTTCTATAAAATTCCTCCACGCCCTTTTGCCGCTCACCTTCAACATTGTAATCCCTATTTTGCATTACAAGTTTAATCAATGGTTAGCAGAAAATAGATCATCTCAGAAAAATAAACATTGGATAGACACTTAGAAATTGATACAGAACCTACGTTTGACAATTTGTATAAAGCCTACATCGCATAACAAATCATTTAGGCATTACACCTTTTAACAACAAAACAGAGCAAAAGAACTAAGAAGGCTTTGGTAATAACTAATAACCTTGTAATTAACAGATAAAAATAAAATTGGGCAATTGAACAAAAAATTATCTGTAGATGGAGTAAATATTTAAAAAAAATTATCTTCCTCAAATTATTCGTCTTATGCTGTAAAACTAAAATCAATCCATCATCATCATAAACTAATATTTATCCCCTTTTTATTTTCAAGTATAACACAACTGGTAATAGAATTTAGATTTAGTTCTAAATTGTATTAAGTTTTTCATAATCTTTTACGACGTAACGCTTATATTGAAATTATTATCTAATAAAACTCAAAACAGCATCGAATCCAGATCCACAGCATTAACACAGTATTATTTAACCACTAATATTTTTAAAATTAAAACACAATAAAAGTTGGGGTTTCAGCAAGCAAAATAGAGTAAAGAAAGTGAAAAGCAAATGAAGGCAGAACAGAACCTAAATGTTTGACCAAATGCATTGGTCTCAGGCACCATGAATTCACCTCCTCCATTTGAATCAACAACAAGAGTCATCCTGGATCAATGAGAAAGATTGATGATGGTGGTTGTTGCATTTTGCTCTTAATTTTGAGTATTTATAGCAGCCCGATAAGTCCTTCCCTGAGATTTCTGAGGATTCAAGTCCTTGACGAATATTTTCATACCAAGGACTCAAAGAAAGCCCTTCTCTGAAATTCAGAAACTATTTTTTTAAAATAAATTAATTAGCATTTCGGTGCAAAAAGGCCAGCAAATCCCATGAGACCATAAGAAAATCATTGCGTGCATCAACTGTCACCTTTCGTGGAGACTTGATAAGCCCCACCTGACGTGGCATCTAGTCAAGGACAAGTACTTGCCTCCTAAAAAAATTAAAAAATTAAAAAATATAAATATAAATATAAAATTATCACCTTACAAATTTTGTCTTTGTGGGATTCTTCTTTGTCATTCCTATCTCCAATATTCAATTTGGTAATGTGACGCTACTTGAAGTTGTGATGATAATGATATATTTTTTTAATTCCCCCGAGTTTTCTAACACAAATTAGAGTAAGTCGTTAGTTTTTTGACATGATTCCAAGAAAATACATCTAGTGATATTCGAACCTTGAATCTAAGAGGATTTGGGACAACCCTTAAGGTTATGATAATAATACTACCTTTTAAAGTTTTATTTTACTATTAAATTTATGAAAAAATAATAATTATGAATATTGAAATATTATATTTCATTATTAAATTTAAATTTAAATAAGATCGTAATACCTTTTTCGTCAAATCGTTAGCTAATCTTTACATTTTGATACTCAAATAATTAAGTTAACTGACCGAAAAATAATAAAATATTAAATTTTATAAAATTTTAGTAGTAAAATATTATTTTGGCATAAGTTTAGTAATAAAATATAATATTTTTAAAATTTATAGTATCAAATTATTAATTTATCATTAATTTAGTAATAAAATATAAATAATTCTTTTATATATATATTACTAAATACTAACAAATAAAGTACAATTCAACAAGGAGAAAAAAAAAAGGTGTGAAATTATCAAAAAATAGCTACAAAAATGAGATCTATCACAATTATGTTTTTCTACTAAAATTAGCCAAATCAATCCATTTTAAAATTAATTTATCATTCTTTGGTCCAAAGTGATTCTCTCTCTTCCTCTATGTACTGCGTGCAACAAATGCATGCAAGCAGCGGGTTGGGTCACTTGAAATCTGAAATTGCAAACTCGATCGTGTCGGGTCGGCATAAAAAAATTTAATGTATTAATTATTTTGAAAATTAATATTAGCTATTTTATGTCCCCGAAACTTGTCAATCATATAAGATTTCGAAATAAAAAATAATAAACAACTTAAATAATAGTAAAAACTTTAAAAAACTAATAAAAGTTTTAGAAAAATAAATTTTTCGGGTTGCGTCTAAAAATCCGTCACTCAACCCGAAAAAAATCGGGTTATGTCAGATTGATCCGAAATTTGATTTTTATTTATTGGAACTTGACCGGGTCAGGTCGGGTACCTCATGTTGGGTCGAGTCGCGAGTTGACCCAACCCTATGAACACCCATAATAGAAAATGACAAAAAAATAATATATAACAAATGTGGATCGTAATCATAATTACATTTTACGGATTTAGATGCGGGTATTATTCGTGTAGATCTGAATATCATGATCCGCAAATAAAATTATTTGATTTTTAATATCTAAAATCAAATTAAATAACATCCATAATTAAATAATATCAATATAACATCTAAAATCATAATATATCCAAAACAATCAAATCAATCATAAATTTAAGAATTTTTTTTTTCCAGGATTATGTATTCAAATGAATCTGCCGTGCGGATCTTAAAATTCTAAATCTTGATTCGTATTTGTATTAATATAGATCCGTGTGGAACCGAAACCGTAATCAGAACCGGAACCGAACCGTTCGGTTCCGGTTCCCTTCGTTTTTTTTTTTTTTTTTTTTTACTTTTTTTTAAATAAAAAAAAAATTGAGATTTAAACATTAATTGGCTAAAAAAATTGAGATTTAAACTTTACGGTTCCAAGAGGAACCTTACGATTCCGATTGGAACCGCTTGGTTCCAGAGGTTTCAACCGGTTCGGTCAGGGTAAGAATCCTAACCGAACCGGTCAGGTTTCGGTTCCGATTCCGAACCGGAATCTTAACCGGGTCTACATATATACATCTCTTACAATATTCATTTTTTTTTATATAAAGTTTAAAAATGTTTAATGTTCACTTTTTCACCCATAAGTTATCAAATAATCAAAAATATCCTTACGACGTTAGCAAAACTCTAACAATGTTAACTAGGGGAAAAAATGAACGCTTTTTTAACTTCAAGTAGAAAAATAAACATTTTAAAATACTTTGAATTTGACTGAAATTTTATCTATTGACCATTGGAAAAATGATAATATCCCGAAATATAATAATGATATAACTTAATTTATTTTTTTGGGTTATTTTGATAATTTCTCAAAAAAAAAATGTTATTAATTACGAAAAACATAACGGATGCTACTTATAGATATATGACAGCATGGTCTCTCTTCCTCTAAAAATCTACTAGTTATAGTTGGCAACAACTTTCTCTGCTTTTAAATTTTGTTGTTTATCCTCTTTCACCAAATATTATAAAATTATAATAATTTTCATTTTATCCCTTTGTTATTTTTGTTTTGTCAAAGTTTCATCCAAAAAAATTCAATAATAATTATGCTACTCCATTTTTGTCATAATAATTTGCTCCAAATCTTAATAAATTTGATTGAAATATATTATCCCTTAAATAGAGTTAAAAAAAAATCCTATTTATTTTCTTATTAACAATTACTTCTATTTCCTATTATACCACTATTGCGATTGAGAAATTTGATATTAATTAAGTTAAAGCATTGTTGTCTGTAAGAGTATAATCAAAGCTAGTTTTTCAAATATTTTAATAAAAAAAGTTGCTATCGGAACTCAAATCTTAAAAAGATATAATTATTTGAACATTAATTAAAGTTAACCTTAAGGGATTGACTAAGTGGTAAATGTCTTGAGCTTGAATGATTTGCTCTCTCTCTCAGATTCAAGGTTTGAATTTCACTAGATATATTTCTTTGATGACATATCTTTTAATGTAAAAAATTAACGATTTATCCTAATCTGTATCCCTTTTAATTTTTAATTTTAATTTTGTTTAATCAAAGTTGTATATATCGCAAATATAAGTTATTGAGTGGGGTCTATCTCATATAGGTGGCTTAAAACCAAAAGGAAATTAAAATAAACTTATTGAGTTGAATGAATTAATATATATTTAATTCGAATCAAACGAAAATATGCATATCCTTTTGTCATTTCTATATTTTAATATATATTTTATATTTGATACAATATTTGATCTAGATACACATTAATTAAAAAAAAAAAAAAAAGAAGCTTGACACATATGTATGTATGTAAAATTCATAAAATTGATTATTAGACATATATATGTATATGGTCAATTATAATTGGATATTTATTAGATATAATATATATGTTACATGTGTAAAGTTAAATACATATGTATGGTATATATCTAATACGTGTGGCTTAATTTTATTATCTTAATTTTTAATTAAGCCATGTGTATCTATTTTTAGCCAAGCATAATATGTGATATTAAGGACTTGAAAATGACCATTTTGCCCGCCTTATGTTCGACTATTTGGCCCCTCAAAGGGCTTGAATTTGTTTCTTCTTATTTTGATGATATGGGAGAACAAAATCTAAGGTTTCTAAAAGCACAAAATAGAGAGAAATTTAAAGAAAAGTTGAAAGATTAAGGTAATTTTTCATTATTATTTTTTAAAAAAATTTAGAAAATGTTTCTAATGTTCTAATATTTTTCTTATCATATTGAAGCTTGTATTTTTCTCTCATATTTATTGTTCAAGTAATTGTTGCTTGTATTGGAAACCTAATACTCATGTGTGTGTTTATTGAGTTAGGTTATGATAACTTAGGCTCAATTTATGTTATTTGATGATTTGTTGCTATTTTTGAGTTGTTATGTCACTCCATGATGACATATAATTGTTCTAAAATTATTTTATGTGGTGATAACTCAAGTGGTATTGGAAATTTAGATTACTTAGTTAAATATTTGATTAATGTGAAACAAATATTTAGCTTAATTATTTTTGAAATTGGCATGGTATTTATGAAATTGAATGTTTCTAATACATATTTGGCAAGATATGCAATTCAAATTATATATATGACTTGATATCAATCAGATGTCTTGATTCCAGGAATTGATTATCAGCATGTTTTTGACAACCGGATATATTCGACTGAAGTTAGGATTTTCAAGGTATATTCGACCGGAATCAGAGTTTTCAAGCTATGTTTTATGGAATTCTCTTCCGTTCTGATATACATCCTTGCAACTTTCAAAGCTTTCAGAGGTGTCCAGACTCATCATTAAAGTTATGCATAAAAATGCAATATTTACATCATGACTATCATTATCAAAATTTTCAAAATAATATTATAGTTTAAATGTACTCCAGCTAAATCATTTTACGTCCTTGCGAGTCTCAACCAATTGCCATCTCTAGCACTCACTACATAGACATGTCCTATTTTCCAATTTCATTGTCGAAAGTTTAGTGAAATTCAATAACTTTTAAAGTGTATTAATTTCTATGAAATTTCTAAATTGTATTAATTTTCATAAATCAATGGTAGAAGAATGATAATTTCTTTAAAAATTCGAGTTAAAAGTAATACACGTCGGGTGAAAATTGATACATAACTAACAACTTCAGATGGAAATTGATATTTTAAAAATTTACGGATTACATTGATTTTTGCCAAATTTCGAGCGGAATAATGATAATTTCAGTTAAATCTAATTTTATTTTTTAAATTTATCAATTTCCATTCGAAATTAATTTCTATAATTTCTCTAAAATTTCGGACAAAAATTTATACACAATTAATAATTTGAAATGAAAATTGATATATTTTAAAAATTTACGCATTTCACTATACTTGGGTCAAATTTCAAACGGAAGAATGATTATTTTGAGAATTGGTATTATTAATCATGAAATACATCACAATGTCTTTATTTTAATTAGTAAACTCGTAGAGTGATTCAAGAGGTAAATCAAGCTAATTTAATTGTTTTTTATTTTAATAATAAGTTTGTAAATGTATTAATATTTTGTATATAAATACTAAAATTCATATTTTAATATTAATATTTTAATATTAATGTTTTAATATATATATATATTTTAAATTGAGACATAAATATATTTAAACAAGACGAGATGAAAAAAATAGCGAACCGAACCTAACCTATACAACTCACCACCGCAATCGCAACACAGCATCAACTCATCTCTAACACAAAACACAACACAAGGCTTCAGTAAATTAAAATAATAATAAAAAAAAGAAAAAAAAAAGAACCAAAAGCCATAATAACTCGAAAGCCAAAGCCTTGGCCTTTTTAAGTTTTAAGGTCCTTCACATAAATAAAACACAACACAATCACATAGATTCTCTCTTTCCTCTTTCCTCTTTTCTTTTTGTTCTTTGTTTATTCATGGCGGCTCTTGTTCTTCTATCTTTATATTCTTGTAATTGTTTTCGATTTTGTATCTTTATTCAGCTTTGAGTTTGGGTTATTGGGAAATAGAATTATTGATTCGATCTGAAATTGTCGAGAAACGAACACGCCAGCGCCATGGCGGCTGCAGCAGCTCAACAGCAGCAAGCATCGACAACAGCGGAAGAAGAGGCCTTAAAGAGAAACACTGATTGCGTTTACTTTCTTGCTTCTCCTTTAACCTGCAAAAAGGTTTCCTTTTTCTATTTCCTCTCTATCTTTTTAGGGTTTTTTTTTTGGATCACTATTTGATCTTTATGTTTTGTATAATGTAATGATAATAAGATCTTGCTCTCTCTTCTAATTAGGGTATCGGATTCACTTTTATGATTATAAGATCTTGCTCTCTGTTTTTTATGTTTTGAATTTCAATAAGATAGTGGATCTTGCTAGGGTTTCTTAGCAAAAGATCTAGGGTTATGTTGTAACCATAAAGACTGATTTGAGTTGCTTTAATTATGAATCTAATGTTAATGTATTGGGTAACGTTGTTGCTGCATTGCTTCACCAAGCCCAATTGTGTTGTGTCTTGAGTGATGGTGTTTAAAATATAAACCGATTTGGTTCACATAGTGATCTCATATTGAACATTTCTTGCATGACACGTGTGTATTTGCTGAATGGCTTTGCTGGGGGGGGATTGTGATCTATTTAGTAATTGATTAGCAAAGCTGATATATCTTGACATCAGAAATTAATACTTCCCGTTTATTTTCTTAGTTTTTCAAGTAACTGTTGTTGAGATGTTGTGCCATCGTGACTTTGTGTTGCGTTGTTGTTGATTGTTTGGTTAACTAGTTGCAATGGTTGTTGAATTGCATAGTTGATGCCTTTTCTTTCCATGTCAACAGGGGAGTGAATGCGAGTATCGCCATAGTGAATATGCCAGGATTAACCCCAGGGATTGTTATTACTGGTTGAATGGTAATTGCTTGAATCCCAAGTGTGGGTTCCGTCACCCGGTAAGTTGGTACTTCTTACCATTGTATTAAATTAATGTAAAATAGATTCTGGAAGTGAGTGGAATCTGATTGATTTGGAAATTGTTGGGGAACAAATTCAGCAGTTCTATTGAATTATTTATATAGTTTTTATTTATCCCTGCTGCGTCTTTGATGTAAAATTTTGATGTCATATTTTTCAGCCTCTTGATATCCTGCTAGGAACCCAAACATCAGTCTCTACTGGATCTTCTTTTCCTTCGTCGCACTCAGCAACTGCACCTGCACCTGCTCCTGCTGCACATGCCCCAAACAATTCGGGTAAACAAGCAGTTCCATGCATTTTCTTCCAAAAAGGGTTTTGCCTAAAGGGTGACAGCTGTGCTTTTCTACATGGACCGAATACCACTGTTAACAAAGCCCCACAGCCTACAGCAGCTGCCCTAGCTAATGAACCTCCAACTTTGAAGAAGTCTTCTGGTGTCCTTCAAAAGTGCACTCAAGAGCAGAAGGTTCGACCAGCATATGTGCCAAAGGCGGTTGTAGTACCTCCTCAAGCTAATAAGCCTACTCAT